>SNQJ01S0039325.1:79497-97245 GCA_010110895.2 Picea sitchensis
CATTACCTCTATTCTTTTGACTCCAGGAGAGTTCAGTGTCTTGGAGTTATTAAAGACCTGGTTGTGACCTTGTTTCAACTGCCCATGAAAAGTGTGTTCATGGATATCGTAGTAGCTGATGTCCCCCCCAATTTCGGTATGCTATTGTAAAGATCTTGGATAAAAAGACTAGGGGGAACTTTGCAAATGGACCTCACATACGTTACCATCCCAGTATTTGGAGGAGACCATAGAAGACTATACAGGGAAGCCCAACTGGCCTATATAATCAGCGATGAAGCCAACCCTACCAATCATCCCATCTTCGCCTTGGACACTGATTTAGGCTCCAGTTTTCTACAGCTCACCCATGCCCCCGAGCCCCCTCTCAAACTCAGAAATCAGCCCACCATTTCCCCTAAGTTTCCTCCCTCCATCACCCCCATCTGGAAAATGTTCTTTGATGGAGCCTCTTCCAGGGAAGGCACTGGAGCTGGGGTGGTTTTTGTGTCACCTGCTCAGGAAACCACATCTCTATCATACAAATTAGAATTTGAAGCTACCAACAACGTGGCAGAGTATGAAGCTCTTATCCTAGGATTAAGAGCCGCAAGGGAAATGGGAATTCAGGAGGTAGTAGTGTTCGAAGATGCCGAGTTGGTAGTCCAGCAGATACGGAGCACTTATTAGACCAAGCATCCTCGACTCAGGAGTTACAGAAATGAGGTATGGGACCTAATTGACAGTTTCTTCTCAGCATTTAACATTTCTTTCATCCCAAGAGAGGAGAACACAGTGGCAGATTCCTTGGCTACATCAGCAAGTAATTTCAAAGTACCCTTGACGCCCAAATTTAAGTATGATGTAGAAGTAAAATACAGGCCCTCCATACCTGACAATGTCAAACATTGGAAGGTGTTTGAGGATGATCTCGAGATCAAGAAGTTCTTGGAGACTATCGAAGAATTTTCAGAGATGCATATCGACCAAGATTCTGTCTCTGAGGAAAGGTTTGATGGGGGTGAGTTGCTGAGTAAAATAGCAAAGCATGACATTATTCAGTTGCCTAGCAATCACATTTTGAGGGGACTGGTTCCATTAGAGAGATTGTTCGATGGGAATGATGTGGCAGTAAAGGGCAGAGTTTCAGGCGATGATGCTGACATAGCTGAGTGCAACATTGGCACGCCAGAGAAGCCTAAGTTTGTCAAATTGTCAAGGAGTTTGACCAAGGAACAGAGGGCTGAATATGCTAAATTGCTGAAGGAATTTGCTGATGTATTTGCATGGACCTACGAAGACCTCAAAACGTATGACACATCTGTCACTGAGCAAAAGATCCCACTGAAAGAAGAGGCTAAGCCATTCAAGCAGAAGCTGAGACAGATAAATCCCATGTTGCTACTTGTCATGGAGAAAGAGGTGAAGAAGATGCTAGATGCCCAAATCATTGTCCCCTTGAGATATTCCGATTGGGTGGCCAATTTGGTTCCAGTAAGAAAGAAAAGTGGGGAAATCAGAATCTGTGTTGATTTCAGGAACCTGAACAGAAGCTCAAGGAAAGACAATTATCCCCTGCCCAACATGGAACACATATTGCAGAAGGTCACTCGCGCATCTAGAATATCCATGATTGATGGCTTTTCTGGTTACAATCAGATATTAGTCATGCCTGAGGATAGGGAAAAAACAACCTTCACCACTCCTTGGGGCACATTCATGTATGCCAAAATGCCATTTGGATTGATGAATGCAGGAGCAATGTTTCAGCAAGCCATGGACATAGCCTTCATCGGGGAAAAGGAACAGTTTGTAGTAATTAATCTGGATGACATCACGGTCTTCTCCAGGACAAATAAGGAGCATTGCTACCACTTGAAGAAGGTTTTCCTGAAGTGTCGAAGGTTTGGCCTATCTTTAAACCCCAAGAAATCTTTGTTTGCTAAGAAAGAAGGGAATCTATTAGGTCATATAGTGTCAGCAGAGGGAGTAAGGATTGACCCTAGCAGGGTAGAAGCACTCCAGACCTTGTCACTTCCCAGATCTAAGAAGGAAGTTCAGGCCTTTTTGGGGAAGATAAATTTTCTGAGGAGATTTGTCTCTAATTTTGCTGAGTTGGTGAAACACATCACAACCATGCTCAGGAAGCGAAATGAAGTGAAATGGACTACTGAACCCAGGGAATCTTTTGTCAAAATAAAGAGGGTGCTGACTGAGGCACCTGTGCTAGTTAGTCCTGATTATTCTAAAGATTTCCTGATTTTTTCTTTTGCTTCTTGTGATACAGTAGTAGCAGTCTTGTTGCAAAAAAATGATTAGGGGAAAGAGCAACCTATTTCCTTCTTTAGCAAGGCATTGAGAGATGCTGAACTCCGGTATGAGATCATGGAGAAGCAGGCCTATGCCTTAGTGAAAGCTCTCAAAGCTTTCAGAGTCTATGTCTTGTACTCAAAAGTCACTGCATACGTTCCTTCAGCCTCTGTGAAGGACATTCTTATACAACCTGACATAGACAGGAGGAGAGGTAAATGGATCGCCAAGATCCTAGAGTTTGATCTGGAGATTAAGCCCACCAAGTTGATAAAGTGGCAGGGTTTGGCCAAGTTGCTGGCTGAATCTAATTGCAAGGCCTTGGGGGTTAACTTCATCAATGAGCAAGCCGAGTCATCCAACAAGAGTTCCCAAGGTGCTTTATCACTAGCAGCATGCCCCTGGTACAAGGATATCTTGTACTTTCTGCAAGAATTGAGGCCCCCTGACGGCATGGAAAAAAGCAAGGCAAGAGCTCTCAAGCTCAAGGCAGTCAGATATTGCCTCATTGAAAAAAACTTGGACTGGAAAGACCCTTTAGGGGTATTTTTAAGGTGCCTAGACCCACAAGAAGCCCAAAAAGTTACATTTGATTTCCACAGTGGCCTTTGTGGGGGTCATCATTTCTGGAAGACCACAACCCATAAGATCCTCCGAGATGGGTATTACTGGCCCACTTTATTCCCTGATGTCTGCAGAGAAATCAGAGCTTGCATCAAATGCCAGAAGTTCTCAGGAAAACAACAGCTCAAATCGTTTCCATTAAAGCCTATAGTAGCTTCAACACCTTTTAAGTAGTGGGGGTTGGACTTCATCGGAGAAATTCATCCTCCCTCAAGTGGTCAGCACAGATGGATCCTGACTGCAACAGATTATTTCACCAAGTGGATAGAAGCTGCCCCCACCAGAAGCGCATCACACAAAGTAGTTATCAGCTTCTTGGAGGATATCATAGCCAGATTTGGCTGTCCCAACAGGATCGTCACTGATAACGCTGCTTCTTTCAAGTCTGAGCCTTTAATTAAGTTCTGCGAGCAGTTCCAGATCTCATTAATTCACTCCACTCCCTACTATCCCCGGGGCAATGGTTTAGCAAAGTCCTCCAACAAAATCCTAATAAGGATCATCAAGAAACTGTTGGAAGACAACAAAAGGGCCTGGGATTTGAAGTTGAAGTTTGCTCTGTGGGCTGATCATGTGACAATGAATAAATATCTGGGCACTTCGCCGTTTCAGCTGGTCTACGGAACAGAGGCAGTTTTCCCTACTCAGCTCGCCTTACCTGTGGCGAAGCTCTTTCAAGACTATGAGGGAGAACCAGATCATATCATCAGAAGAATTCATCAGATAGTGGAAGTGCAGCAGATCAGGGAACAAGTGAGGGATGCATCTTATAGTCGTCAGCAAAATATCAAGTAGGCTTTTGACAGGAAAGTCAGGAATAAAGAGTTCGAGATCGGGGACTTGGTACTTAAGTGGGATGCCCCTAGATAGGATAAAGGCAAACACGACAAGTTTGATGCCCTCTGGACCGGCCCCTTCAAAATCTTTGAGGTTTTCTCAAACAATACATACGGGTTGCAGGGTCTGGAGGGCGAAGAAGCTTTCAACAGCCCAGTGAATGGGCATTTTATGAAGAAATGTTTTTTTGAGCCTTTGACGGCTCCTTTGGTTTGTAAATATTGCCCTTTACTTCTTTGTTTATTTTCTTTTTGCATGTTTTCGGCTTAATAAGTGACTCCATAGCCCAATAGCAAGGCACTGAAGCTGCAGAAGGAGTGGTTAGAGCATCACAGGGATGAATCTATCCCCCGTGGAGCCTAATGTTAGTGACATTTCTTGCCTCGGGCCTAAGAGTGTTCAGATCTGCAAGTGGCGCAAAAAACACTCAAACGCGGCACACAGAAGAAGTCCTTTTCAGACTTAAAATCAAGCGAGCGGGCATTGCATTCTTCAGCGGAAGGGATCCAGCGACAGAGTAGAACAACGGTTGATGGGAAATCACAGATTAACCGAGTCGCGCCAAATATAGCACAAAAATGTTTTCAAGGGGCGTTAATCGCGATCAGTATAAATGCAACAGTGTTTTTCGAACTTGGGGTTCGTGAGTTCGAAGGGCGTACCATATCTTTTGGTTGCGCGAGATTGCGAGTTATGAAAAGTGCCCGGAGGGGGTCAACCTGTGCTGACCATCGCATCTCGGGACTTCGCGAGGGGAGGATGCCAAAGTTCGATACTCCAACTCGTGAAGCCGTGAGTTGCGAGAGGCGTTAGTACTTGGGCCCTAGCCGACGGTTAGATGTGAAGAGCGTTGACCAGGAAGGCGCCCGGTTCGTATCGCTATCTCGAGGAGCCGAGGGTCTTTGACCCGCGAACTCGTGAATCGCAAAGTAAAAAGAGCTTTTAATGATGGGCCCACGGTATCGCCGAGAAGGTTTCGGGCCGTCTGATCAAAAGAAGGATACATGATGCGCGATTAGGTTCTATCGCCCCTTCGCGCATCGCGATTTCTAAATGCAAGGGACAGCCCCATCATTCCCCAATGCGCGAAGTGACGAGAGCGTCCAGGACCTGGGGCCCACAACATTGTCGGGAGAATTCAGAGCCGTTGGATCCAGAGGGGCGCGTGGCACCAGATTAAGCCTTCTCGGCATTTCGCTCATCGCGATTACAATAAACAAGGATTAACTCTTTCCATTCGCGAATGCCGAAAGCGCTTTGGGAATAAGCACGGGGTCACAGCCCATAGTCACTTGGGAAAGAAAGGAGTTGTGCTAAAAGGGTCTAGAGGCGCTGAGTCCAGTCGTCGAAAGGATCGTCTCGATCTCCAGATACCATCCGATACGATCTCGCTCCCAGCCTTCGCTTGGAGTAAATAAAGGCGAGAAGGGGTAGGTGAAACCTCTCCTCATATATTAAGTGTAAGGTATGGAAGGTCTGGCAAGCGGTCTTCTCGAGAGGGTCCTGTGTACCCAGTTCTTCAAAGAAGCCATGCCGAGTCCTCAACTAGCCAGAGGAGGTTTGCACACGCTAAATCAGCATTTACTGGCTCATCTACTCCTCCTGCAGGAGCCATGCGCAGTTAAGGAGGCGTCTGACAGAGAAAGCCCGTCCGATTTTGGCTGAAGGGACACCAAGCTTCAGATGATCACACGCGCCTCTGTGAGGCAATTTTCTCTGAGTATATAAACTCAGTCTTTGTAATTTGTAAGGTATCGATGGTTGAGAAGAGCTCCCAGTTGTAAAGTTTTAACGAAGCACTGATAACCTGGTTATGTATGGACTTTTGAGACTTCTCGCCTTATGAATACCAGTTCCTTTCATGTCTTTGTTTACACTGTGTTAGAACAACTCGGAATTGGAGGATCCAGTCGAGCTGTAACTATTATAGGATGATGTTGTAATGGATCACTGTAATAGTTGCGATGTCTCTAATCAGTTCTTGTGATTTTCCCAATGCTGAGTGACTTGGAATTGGAGGATCCAGTCAAGTCCCCTTTCAGTTTCTTGAGACCCTGAACCAAGCGGATCTTGCATTCAGAGTCTTTCTTCTGCAAACTGCCGAAAGCCTATTGCCCAAAGTTGTTTGTTCACCTTTCTTACTAAGTCTTCCAACTGTTCATCTTTTAATCAACCCACTGGCTAAAGTTAGGTCGAGACCTCCTTTGTTACTTACGTACCAGACCCAGTCCCTGAGTTAGAGTAATATCTCCTCGAGTCTTTATCTCCATTTGATCACCCCTTTACAAACAAATCGTGACATTAAACTGATGGGTGTCGGGCTTTGCTCCTGCAAGCAATCCAGGAGTGACTTCCGACGCTAACAACATATTTCATCTCACTAATAGTATCTAACATGTTGATTCATAGTTAGTTTATTGCATCTATAATACTATGTGTTTGCCTATTAAAATTCATGACATGATTATAGATTTGGTATCTGATATGATTATTATTTTAGTACATTGGGAGACCTCCCAACCACTTAGTATGTAAGTCATGACATTCCCACAAATACAATATATAATGGGAACACAACACATATAATTAAGAAATTGAACTAAATCTCTCAACAATCCACCAATCTTATACAACTTTGGTCAAGTTCATTATAAAGATAATGCTTGTTTTTTCTTTGTTTCACATAAAACTATTTAATGATTATATTTGGGATTAAAAAATCTATTAAGTTTGATGAAATTCTCTAATTTATATGTTCTTGATTAAGTTTATATATATAAACTTTAACAAAATGAATCTTGTCAACTTCACAAAATCTAAAATCGGGATTACAACAATGAGAATTATGGTTCTTTTCATTCAATTTATATCATAATCAAATTCTCTCTCCTTTGTTCTCCAAAATTATCATTCCCCTTTTCTCTAGTTCAATCTCTTTCACTTTCTTCTTCATGTTTATAACAACATTGACATTAGTCTCACAATACTCTGCAAATATTTTGAGAATGCCTCATATCTCTGTTTCCCCCTATCTCATCCAAAGCCCAAGTTCAAGGAAATATATTCTTTGTAGCGTTAATGCTTGGACCAACATTTTTGAAGCTCAGTGAGATTCTTAAGAAATCTAGGGAAAAAGTAACATAATTTTTATTATCATCAAATTTATGCATTAGGGATTATGCTCTAACATCCCACTATTTCATGCATTTTTTCATGGTATGAGAGATAAAGTGAACAATCAATATCATCAATACAAATAACATATTTGGTGGTCTTGATAAGTAATTTTCTTTAGTTTCATGTTTTGATGGATCTTGGGAAACTTTAAATCATAAACATCTTAACCTAAATAATAAATAAATAATAAGTAATGGATGTAGCGATGCTAGATTGTCATGTTCCTAGAGACCTATAACACAAGTAGGGTCTCTTCATTGCTTTTATAGTATTTTGATAGAATTATCACCTTTCAACAAAGGCCTCAAGATCTACTACAATTTCTTCTTTTATAATGAGATCTAAAATGAATACTATTTCCATGATTAATGAGTTATTATTATTATTATTATTAGTAGTAGTAATGTATATATAACTCATCAAAAAGTTGTATTTGAAATTGCAAAGTATATATACTATTATTTTCTATTGAAATTTCAATTATTTATTTGGTTGCTTTTTAAATTTTAACATTTAAAATAATTGAAAGGATGATATTTTATTTAAAATATATATTCTTGAAGTACTTTTTTCAACTGAAATACAATTAATTTTTCAATTTTCCATTATGGAAGACTTGAATGAATATATACCTTCAAATTTTTTTTCCAAAGAAAATTTGCTCGAAATTATATTATGCTTATAATTTCATTTACATCATCAAAACCATGTCAAATGGTCTTCCCACAATTCAGTAACAATTCAAAACTAGTCACTACTATTGATAGACTTTATTATCCCCATCCAAACCACTATTCTCTATGACTCAGTTGTCCCAACTGAGCTAGTCCAGTCTGATGATGATTACTAATCCATCACAAAAACATTAATGGATCTTACAAAAAAGTAATCACTGTCTTCAAAAAAGAAAAAAATAGTTATGTTCTTCACAATAAATATAAACATAGTCTCCCAAAATATCCAAAAATAAACTAAGGCCCACCCAACTGAAATACAAGTATTAAAAGAGATTTATATGAGTCAGTGGTTCAACCTTCCCATTGTCCAAATAGTAATATGTCAATCTGCCTATAGTCCTGAGCAGTGCTTGTTTTGAGAGGCAATTTACTTCCTTGTTGTGCTCCTTGTAGATGTGTATATAGATGGTTTCTTGGAACTATGAAGATAATTCATTGGTTCTGCGCTTCCATCCTTCTAAATCACTGGCATTTAAAATACAATTGTTGTTGAGCCAATCAATTATAACCTTTGAGTCTCCAAAGATTTTTAACTTTGAAATATTCCATAGTTTTGCCATAGTTAAAGTCACCCATGCCCCTGGTAACTCAGCTTTTGAATCTGTGCCACTGCCTCCATTTATGTGCCGTCTATAGGCTTTCTAAGAAGAAAATTTGAAAACTCCCCCAGCCCCACAGTTTGAATCCTTTAAGATAGATGCTCCATCGAAGAATGCAATTATATGATCAGTATCTTGGATCATCGGACTCCATTTAATACCATTCTTAACTTTTGGGTTGTTACCTGGGAAAATATTCCTAAGAGTTTTAATAATGACTGCTGAACAGTAAGGGGACTTATCCTCGAATAATACTTGGTTTATTTTGGCCCAAATATTACAACAAAGATGGACAGCCAGAATAATTGGGCAGTCTTTGTCTCTCATCCAGGACTCAAAGAAATGACAAAGTGACTGCCCATTCCAATGAAATTTTTTATTAAGATGGATTGCTAAATTTTCCCAGACTGTCTGAGTAAATCAACAGTGTACAAGTAGGTGATCCACGTCTTCATTATCGGTCTTGCATAAGGGGCATCAACTAGGACCTTGCCACCCTTTACCCTGCAATACTTGCCACGTTAGTATTTTTTTCTCGACAACCATCCAAATAAATAGTTTTTTCTTCAATTTAATTTCCCACTTCCATATTTTGTATTTCCACCCCTTCACCTATGGCCACTCAAAGGTAGAAATAAGCATTGCATAGATATTTTTAACTGTCAATCTACCCGAGGAATCCACTCCTGACCAGATTAGATTTTCCTCCTTCTCGTTGAGAGAAACCCCTGCCTCATTTAAGTTTACACAGTAATGATCCCATTCTGATTCTAGATTATCCGAGACCCTCAGATCCCTTCCGCTAATCCATTTTTCAGATAAGGTAATCGGGTCTTGATAGACCAGTGCAAGATCCAAGGAATACATTCCTTTTTGGGTGAGAAATGTTCTCATCTATTTGGACATGATGGACTATTTTCCTAAACCAAATATCTGATCTCATCCTGTATAGATGTTACATCCCTTCCTTGGTGACCAGCTCAACCAATGAATAATAACATGTACTATATGTACCATACTATTCCACATCCTCGATGTCACACTCACTTTATGATTAGTCATCCTCACCCAATCAGTAAGTGTAAAATTCTTCATTTACTTATCTCTTAAGAGTTTATGCCAGATTCCCTATTGTGTCAAGACCCTCCACAATGAGTTTGCGTTGAGTGTCATATTGAATAAATCCATATTTCTAATCCCCCAACCACCAAATTTTTTGGGTCTTGAAAGAAGTTCCCATCTACATAAATGGATTTTTTGTGAATCTTTGCTTCCATTCCACAATAACTTGAACATCAATTTCCTGATTTGATTTAATATGAATCGAGGACTGACTTCCAATGGTTGGCCTTCTAAAACTGTTTTCACCAAAGTATATCTACCCCCAAATGAAAGCCATCTATTGCACCATACCTATATTCTCTTCATAACTTTGGTTAGGAGCCAGTCCTAATCTTTAGCTTTGTAGGATCCAGTCTTTAACCAATAGCCTGAATACTTAAACCCCACGGACAACTCCATAAAAGAATAGAGGAGAAGATTTTTTAAGGGAGTAAGATCGTTACTCGAAATTTCTGCATGATGAAATGTAGATTTGGATTGATTAACCATTAGTCCAGATACTTTGCAGAATAAACAAATGATTTTGTCTATTTCCCACCACTCCTTTAAGTCTGCCCTTGTCATAATAATAATATCATGAACAAATAAAACATGAAGAATCTTATAAAGACTGGAAACTTTTATACCTGAGATTTTACCTTCTCTGTGAGCAGATTTCAATAGTAGACCGAGCCCTTCCATGACGAGGATAAATAGTAGGGGCGACAATGGGCAACCTTGTCGCAACCCCCTGCCATTTTTAAAGAATTTTGTTGCTTCTCCATTAATTAAAACTATGAATGTAGATGATGATACACAAGCCATGATCCAGTTGGTCATTTGAATCCTGCACCCCGTTGATATCAAAATGAGTCTTAGAAAGTCCCAATCTACACAATCATAGGCCTTCCTTAAATCCAGTTTTAATACCAGTGCACTTAATTTCTTTTTTTTAATACTGTGTAAACTTTCATGGACTATTCCGATAGCTTCTTGGATTCTCCTCCCATGGAGGAAGCCAAATTGTTCTGCAGAGAGAGCATTGGATAGGTAGGTTTTAATTCGATTGGAGATGATCTTTGAAATTATTTTATAACATAAATTACATAAGGATATCGGTCGGAAATCATCAAATGTTTTGGGCTTGTGTGCCTTCAGAATTAATGTCAAGAAAGTTGAATTTAGGCAGCCCCCTACTGACCCTAACCTTCTCGTTTCTTCCACCATATTGAGAATATCCTGGCCCAAAACATCAAAGAAATGAGTGAAAAATTCAGAGGTCCATCCATCCGGGCCTGGGCTCTTTGTTTTTTTGAATTTGAAGAGAACCGATTTTAATTCTTCCAAAGTAGTCAGTTTTGAAAGACTAATAGAGTCCTCCTCCTTGAAGATCTTTGGGAAAATAACTGCAATCTTGACTTGTTCAGCCATGTTCAGTGTCTCTTGTGCCTTGTAGAAATATTTGAAATGCTCAAAGGCTACCTTTTTTATAGCTACCGGCTCTGTAAATTTTGACCCTCTAGTATCCGTAATTTCCCAAATGTGTTTTTTAGCTCGATTGAAATTAGTGAAGTCATGAAAGAATTTTGTGTTGTTGTCTCCACTCGAAAACCAAATGGCTCTACTGCGTAGCCTCCAGGATTCTTCTGTGCTTCTTAGGATCACGTTCCTTTCCAGTTCTTTTTGTCGCAGGCTCCTTCCTTATTCCATATTTGTAGTATCTACAGTCAAGTTGGTGATAGATAACTTGATGCCAGCCTCTATTTCTTTAAGTTTTTCAATGTTCTTTTCCTGTTTCATTCTAAACCATTGTTTTGTTTTTTCCTTTAAATTATTTAACTTCCATATGAGCCTTTTTCGGGAACCAAATTATGTCAGGATTATTGGATCATTCCAAGTTGTGCGAACCAATATTCCAAATTCCGAATCCGTTAGACAGTGAGCATTAAATTTGAAAGGAATGGATTTTTTATTTAGAGTGGCTTCCAACTGAAGGAGAATAGGTGCATGGTCTGAAATGAAAGGATATTCAACCCATGAACGATACAACCCCACAACTAATAACATGTCTTCTATGACGATGCATCGGTCTAACCTTCTAGCCACCGCTTCTAACCCCGTCCGACCATTTCTCCACGTGAGAACCAACTTTTTCAGCTTCACATCTATCAACTTTCTATCCCCAAAAAGATCCTTGTAAAAATCGTCAAAAGTAGTTTTCCTGGAGGATCCCCCCCATACTTCCTCTAGAGAGTTGACGAAATTTAGGTCACCAACAATAATAAGATTCTTGATATCTAGTAAACCATTGTCGGCAATTAATTTCCATAATTTTATACGTTCCATACATGGACCATAAACATTCAATAATACTAACTCCCGGTTGTCCTTAATGCTTGTACATGTTAACAATATGCCACTAATCGTGAGAAAAGAAACAAGATAAAAAATAGTTGGATCCCAAGAGGCCAGTAAACCCCCTCGAGGTTCCCAATGCATTGACCACACATGTTACCCATGAGGTTCTAAGGGCATGCAATAAGTCTCTGGAATTTTGTGTCGATACAGACGTTTCCTGAAAAAAATGATTTCTGGGCGGGTCTGATCCAACAGTATTCTAACCGAAGCCTTTTTAAGGGTGCCTCCCGTCCCTCTGATATTCAAGGAAAATAATAACATGATTTTTCTTGTGCTTGGGCTTTCACTGCTGTAAGAGACCCTCCATCTATGGGCGAAGAGGAGAAATCAATATTACTCTGAGTTTGGGATGCCGGTTTTTTTCGGGTACTTCTAGTTTTTAAGGGCGACAATTCTATCCCCACCCCTCTCGACCATGCAAATTCTTTCCCCTCCCCTGAGTTAATGCAGGAAGAAGTTTCTTCCGAAACCTGTCCAGATCCTACCACCAATTTCCCTTTATAGACATGTAACTTTGTAATGTTTTTATTTCCCCTGACGAAAGGAATGAGTGAGTCGAGGACATCACTAAGAGTAGGTTCATTCATCTCCAGTTCACCATAACCTGGTAGAGTTTGTGAGCACAATCCATTTAATGGAGTGTCATCCAGTGGAGGGTTGTTGTTGTCGGACAAAGTCTTAGTCAGGGGATGAGACTCCATTAAGGAAGGCTTAATGACTACCTCAGAATATTCAATGGCTACCTCAACCCCAATGATGTTCAGAGGGTTAGACCTTGTCGGACTCTCAGCAAATAAAACATGGTCGTCTATTTTACTACCTTCCTCAGTTACAGGCCCCGAGACCCCAGAGGTAGTTGACTACAATCAAGCTGATTTTTCTAAAGCTTCCTTTTCCTAAAAGGCAAGTGATGAAAAGAAACTAGGGTAGTATCGTTTCAACTTACCAGTAAGAGTGTCATGGTTCTCCTTCAGAAAAGAAGAATTCGAGAAGAAGTCGATGCCTTCGCTATCCAAAGAATCATAATCTGTCATGTACTCTGGGGGGGTCCCTTTGTAACTGTGAGTCCTCAAATTCCTCCTCCAGCGGTGCTCCTGTGCATTCCCAACGTAGATGATTAGTACCCTCACAACGACTACAACGAAAAGGTAGCCCAAGGTAGTCCAATTTCTGCCTCAAGTGTCGACCATGCCTGATTTGAAAATAGAAGGCTGACTTGTTATGCTATGCAAACACCCTCTACCTCAACAAAATAAACTTTAACAGGACCTTGCTTCATGTGTTCAAATATACAAGATAGTTTATGTGTTTAGTTTATGCTTCTTCTTTGCAATGTGCATGTGTGAGGAATGTTCTTTTAGAAGGTTAATCATGTGTTATAAATCAATACACAGCAATAAAAAGTGCAGCAAATAACACAACAAACTCACAACAATACCAAGATGATAAAGGAGTTCACCCCTCTCTGGGCTACATCTCCTTGAGCCTCCTTCAATGGACTTGGCTCTCTGGGATTAGTTTGTCAAATATTCTTTTACAAGCTGCTGCTCAACTCCAATGGATTTACAGRCTGTACCATTGGGTTCAGAATACATAAAAACCCCAAAAATGACTGTTAAAACTCTGAAAATGGATCTTGTCTCCTCCAGTAATGACCTCTTCTACATGTGACCTCCAAGCTTCTCTGAGCTTCAATGAGGCAAAAACACCTGTAAAAGTCCTCCAATGGATCTGAAAACTATCCCAATGTGTTCAGAGCATAATAAACAGTCAAGAATGACTATTCAGTCTCAGAAAATGGACATGGGCTCATCTGAGCAATGCCTCAAACAATGAGGGCTTCAAGCTTCATGGAGCTTCCTCAAACTTCAATGGTTAAAAACCTGCAAAATAAGTCTTCAAATGCCTGTGAAAACAGTGGCAATGGACTCAGAATGTCCAAAAACCCCTAGCTGGGCTTTTACAGCGCCTGATTTGGTCAAAAACTGAAGAAGTTATGCTTGCTGCCATTTTCCTCTCTCAAGCTCTGTTACTGGTTCGCCATTCTACMYCTGTGTGAAAGTGAACCTGGCTTCTGAGCGTTTTCGGTGCCTAAACTCAGCACACACGCGCCTTTYCACAAAATGCACCAAATTGTCGAACGGTTAACGAAAATCAAGCCCCCAAGAACGGAGGTRWTGGGCGCATGGGGGGACCATATGGCCACGTTCCCCGCGCATAAAGGGCTACCTGCTGCAAGGTTAACCCAGGCCTCGACAAGTGGCGGGTGCATTCAAAAATCGTTWTAAACCACAACTAAAACCCAAATTACATCCGCGCGCATATACTCCATGTGTACAGTGGTCGCATGTAATTACATAGCACCGTGGGCTTACCACAACACAAACCCCGCGCATGGATATATATATATATATCGTGGTCACATTACAACATACAAAACCGTGGGTTATCAAATATGAAACACATTTTCCGCGCGCATATATAATTGGTGAATGGTATAAATCGGTCATATGGGGTAACACCAAAGGACCACGGGTTTACACATTAAAATTCCCACGCAATATAATACATAAACGGTCATATGTGAATGCATGAAACCGCGGGTCTGATTAATTTGAAACCCCCGCACTTTTGGATTGTGGTCACGTTTATTGCGGGTCGTGTGACCAACGAAACCGAGGGCTGGGGCTAAGCCCCAGCCCTACCCCCGCACCATTTCACACATAATCCAAATTCAAATAAAATGTGGTTCGCATATGCAATAAGCATTAATGCGTGGCACAATGGCACGGAGGTCTTTACCAAGGCTTTCCACGGTGGCGGAGGTCCGGGGTTTTAAACCACAAATGAGGTGCCACTTGGCAGCCCTTCATTGGGCCACGTGGCGCCCTATTATTCGCCCAGTTAAAAGCCACGTGTCAAAACGTGATTCGTCCACTGCCAATTAATCAGAATTTGCCACGTCTGCAGAGTCGCCACGTCAGCTGCCACGGGTGTACTTTCATGCCGCGTCACTGTACGGTCGCCACGTCAGCTGTACGGCCTTTGCCACGTCAGTTGTACGGCCTGTCCAGTCAGCATCAATTTTTTTCCCTGTTTGGCTCGGCGAACAGATCGCGATAACTTATCCATACGGACTCCGTTTGCGAAAGTAAATATACCGCCGGAATCAGGAGAACGAGACGGACGCAATGGTACCGTTTTCGTCGTATTCCGAGCACTTTGAAAATTGAGCAAATTTTAGACCCCTGGTCCAGATTCTGATCAACACCATTCAATGTCCATTACCTCCGACAGTCCACCATGTAAGTCCACTTCGGTTAAAACCCTGGCCACCTTCCTTGACGAATTTAACAAAGCTACCGGGTCCACTGCAAGAAACTTCCCCAAGGAGTTTCCAATAGCTTTCAGAGCCCCAAGATTCCAGAAGTGAATCGGGAGACCAGGCATAAGTACCCAAAGATGACATAAGTGGAAATGTTTCGTCTTTGGGTCAAATGCCACTCTCCAACACTTAAGCATGAGACTGCACCCCCCATTCAACCAAGTCGATTCTAACAAATTGGTAGCATCCTCAGGGGACTTACAAACGAAGCCCAACCAACCTTTCGATAAATGGAAGATTTTTGGAATATATCCCAAAAAGTTTTTCCAATGGTGTTCCAACCATTTCAAGAAGCTACCCTTGCAAAGGTAAGGATAAGCTAGCCTACCCACCACCCCACTTAGAGCTAACCTCGCAGCCTCTTCCAGGTCCACATCATCTCCAAGTACCATCTTTCGAACCTTTCTGTTCGACTTCCAAGCTTTTTTCCTTCCGAGCTCAGTCGATTGTGGAGCTGTTCGCGGGTACACTCCTTGCTGTTGAGTAAAAACCTTCCCAGAACTCGGCTCAGAATAAGGAGTAAAATCCTTGTTTAGTATCGGTAAATAAGGCTTGTATAACACTCCCTGACTCTATGTAAAAACTTCTCCTAAGAAATGCCCTGAAGGAGTAGCAATTGTCTTTTCTAACCCAGCCACAGAAGAGTAGTAAGGAGTCTTTTTTTCAATATTCTGACTAGTGGAGGAAGTACCAAGTCTACCAGAGGATTTCAGAGCAGTTTTCAGTGTAGTAGTTCTTTCACTTGATCTGTTCGCGACATCAAAAATTAATGGTAATGACTATGTCTTCCCCCCACACAGTGCATCAATATTTGTGAAGAAGCCCTCATTCTGCCACCCCAAATCGTCTTTGACGTTCATTAACTAGTGACATGAGTAGTAGCATTGTTTAAGTTATTTTGAGCCATGTATCCTCCACTTAAGTCACCAACCTAGAGTAGGAGTCGGTTCAGTTTCCTAGAAACGCAATGAGACCCAAACCTCTGGCTCCACAGGTGCGAAAGCGGATGGCTAAAGGGAGCTCGTAAAAAGAGAGATATAAATTATTAATCAAATCTCAGTCATTAAGCCCATCATAGTCGAGTTAATGACTGTTCTTCCAGGATAAATCCACCAAGGATGGATGCCCAAAAAACTCACTCTGCTAAAACTGAAGAGTACCCATAGTCAGTTCTAAGGAGTAACTACGACATTAGTTGTGAAGTGAGTAATGAAATACATCAATGATAAAACTTATTCTATAAACAAAGCGAAAAAACCAATAAAAAGTCAACTAAAGGAGGCTCTATGACCAAACTAAAAACCAAACGCTGTTAAGGCAATCTAACCCCACCCTTAAGTCCACTTTAATGTCTTAGCAAGTTCCGCGATTGTTGTTCCAGTTCGTCTCCTAGTTCTCGCCCATTCTCCATTTCAAAAATCACCTCTTCCTACTTGATCAAATTACTTGAATCTACTATCACCACATTCACATAAAACAAAACCTTATGTGCCTTCAACTTAAAATACAACTACTTTCATTTTTTCATTTTTCAACTCTTCATTATCTTCGTTATGGAATAACTTTTTATTATAGAAGAATTGTTTTTCAACTTTTTATTATAGAAGAATTGAATGAATATATAAATATATACCTTCAACTTGTACGGAAACATAACCCTTCAAATTATCGGTATGAGTTATGTTGACTTTATTAAATGCTGATGTGATTACTTTTAAAAATAATCAAAATATGACGAAGGTGCGTTTTCCTTGTGACAAGGTATTAATAAAATCCAATACGTTATAGTTACGAGAGAACAGATGAACATCCAATAGAGATTGTCTGGCTTCAGGAAGCAGCGCGTGCCATTTAGCACTTCGGATTCGCTTCGTAGAATGGAAAAGCTGTACTAGACAAGTTGCAGTGTGGGTCACACTATTATCATAAAATAAGGTCGAATGGAGATCCAATCAGGCCAAGCTGCAATCCCGTTGACCTTCTTCAAAACTGTTAGTTAGCATAAAAAACTGCAATCAGGCCAAGTTGCAATCATTAAAAAAATGTATGATAGTGTCAAATTTAGATAACTGTATCATAGTGTCAAATTTAGATATAGCTTTTGGAACCCTAGATCCAAGTTCGAAACTAGTTATTATTGAGAGAAGATACCAAACAATTCAACAGTGATAAGGGTTAGTGTAACTTAGATTGGGTGCCATCTCCAAGTAATTTTGATTGATGGTTTACGAGTTAAGCAAATAGAAAAAAATACCTTAATATAGTAACACAGAATAATTCAATTTTCTCTCTCAACTTCAAAAAGTTTTATTTTTTAAATATCTATTATATAAAATTATATCTTTTAAATATTTATTATACAAAATTCTATTTTATAAAAGTTTATCATGTTTTAATTAATAAAAATATAATTAACTATATTGATTACAATTAATAAAATTGATTTTTGAATCTTAGTAATAAATAAAATTATTATTAATAATAAAAAAATTATAATTATAAAATCAATTTCAAAATATTTTAAAATAAATATACGATTTTAATTACAATCACTTATACAACATAACATATTCCAATTATG
>SNQJ01S0039325.1:150654-178000 GCA_010110895.2 Picea sitchensis
ACAAGGGAAGGAAACATAAAGTGAATCACACAGAAACTATCTCATACCTATGAGATAAATATTAACTCGCATTTATTTATGTTAATTTTACTAAATTCTTCATCAATTTTCATAAGTTCAAATCCAGAGGGGGGTAGGGTATGTATCTCTCCATAGATTTTACCAGTTAAATCATTGGGTGGAGGGGGTCCCTTGTCCCACAAACAAGGGGGTCTCATACACCAATTTGGTGTGGCTTAACCGTGACCTTAAAAATAGATTATTATTATTATAATATTGACGGATTGTTTAATTCTCATTTTTTTTCTCAAAATTATTGAAATTTAAGTTATAACTTTGTAGTTGACTACCGAAATATTGAATTTATCTGCAATTTTTTAGACCATAAATAAAACTAAACTAAGGTTATTTTTCAGGAATGAGAGTCCGACTTGTAGTCGTGTAAGAAATCATAATACCTTTCGGTCAAGAAGAAATAAGGTAGGCAACTTGGACGTGGAAGGGGCCTAGAAGCTCTTGTTGGCCATGTGTAAAGGGGCAGCCTATGCCACTGCACTTTGTTGCATTGAAGGGTAAAAAGTGAAGATCCGGTCTCAGTCTCCTACCTTGATCATGACCCATGTACAATGTATTGTCACTAGATGCCTGGAGCTCTTCTCTCTATACATTTATTTTTGTATTATATAGTTTCTTAGGGTGATCACGTGGGCTGCCCTGTGACTGAGTGGGCTCGATATGTACAAACAATGGTTACCCTGTTGAATTATTCTTTCTTTAATTATAAATCACCCACTTACTTTCTTTGTAGGCTATGTAAAGTGTTTTTTTGTAGGTCGTGTAAGGTGTTTTTTTAATGGAAACAGACTCA
This sequence comes from Picea sitchensis, assembly GCA_010110895.2. Classification (NCBI taxonomy): domain Eukaryota; kingdom Viridiplantae; phylum Streptophyta; class Pinopsida; order Pinales; family Pinaceae; genus Picea; species Picea sitchensis. The sequence continues at coordinate 151,523 of SNQJ01S0039325.1, forward strand.
ACTATGCTCATATATTTTCATTATTCTCGACTCTGCTCATATATTTTCATTTTTCTCATCACTTGTCGTTGAAAAGGAGCTGGGTTGCATCTGACTGAACGTTGTATCCCACCAGAAAGATCAAATAACAACCGTTGAGGGTTTAACATGTCGCCATTCCATGGGAGTTTCTTGCTCCCTCACAAGGCACGACGTATAATTAATTCCTAGTTAAATTTGGATTCACGGAGTCCTAGAAGAGGCATGACAAAAGACGAAGATTTTAAGCTTATTAAAACCCAAGATTTTGAAAAAAGTTCTTATTCCTCATGTTCCTAGATCTGGGCTAGGCTTCATAAGTATTTTGTACGGTGTTTTCCAATTGTTGTATTGTTGTGTGCAAACTCGAGTTCTAAAGGTTTACATACAATGCTTGCCTTGCTAACCTTTAAAATTACAAGATATAACACATTGTAATTTATCATCTCAAAATTCTCCACAAGATTTTTTGACAGGTGGAAGTATGCTTTGCCATCGCTCAAATATTGTCCTTGTCAGATGACTACCTAGCTTGTTGGACATGTCTCGAACTCTATCTTGCATTCAATTAATTTTAACCCCACCATAAAATCAAGTTTTTCAACACATGTGTGAACAGTAGTAGGAAAATGCAAAGGGAAATGATTGGATTGGCAGGTGTTAATAGTAGTAGGAGAATGCAAAGGGAAATGATTGGATTGGCCATTGCAACAGTAAATTCCATTTGATACAATAGTCGTGGGAATATTTTGAAACTGCATACAAATTTCTTTGAACCTTGCAAATAAATTTGTTGATTGTGTTATTTGGATGGAGACAGAATTATGATGGTCAGTCTCTGGTGGAACTTTCTAATTTGGACAAGACAAATGTGAAAACAAGGGGCGATTTTTCAGACGACAAAAATCACATATGTGAAAACTGTAAAAAAGGTGGTGGTGAAAAGTGTAAAAACATCTGACAATTTCTCATTCATGGACAGATGATGAAAATTGATAGATAACTCTTCCCACAACACTTGATCTCATCATATTGGTTGTCGTTGTCATACATTGGCTACAAAACACAAAGAACAAACAACATCTAAAGCTCATTTTTTTCTATGGTTGTGCATAGTACAAAACCCTAGGATATATTCATGAATGTGGGTAACACTTTCGTGACAATCAGATCTCCAAAATTCCGAAAGACATGTTTTCGACTGAACTAATATTTTTTTCGGCCGAAATCTTTATTTTTTCAGCCGAACCTTTGAACGTCAAATCGAACGGTACGGTGACGACACCCTAGATTTTCATGTACAATTTTAGTCGGACAGATTTTTTTCGTCCAGTAACCTCTTTTCGACCGAAATATATTTTGGCCGAAAACATATTTCGACCGAAAGACTATTTCGGCTGAACTATTGTTTCGGCCGAAAAAAAATTTTGGTCAAAAAGATGTTTATATATTTACCGCACATCATGAATGTTATGATTTTTTTGAGTTCTTGACTGTTATGGTGTGAGTGATAGTTTGAGTGTGATTTATAGTGTTTGGCGGTCATGTTTGGTAGTCTTGTTTGGCATGGTGCTGTTGGCGAGCGGTCATGTTTGGCACAGACCTGCGGGTGGGCGGTCAGAGCTACAGGTAAGCCCTCTAGCCAATTTAAATTTAAGTTTATTTAAATTTTATTTCTTTAAATTAGTAGTTTTAGTGTGACTTGGCCGTGGGGGGCTAGCCCTATGGACAATCTGAGGGCACGCCAATGGCTTGGCCATAAGGCTGGCCATCCGTGACCAAGTCACCATCTATAGGTTGTGACTTGGCTGCGGGGGGCCAACCTTGTGGCCAAGCCATGAGCAAGCCAACGACTTGGCCACAGGGCTAGCCCCTCGCGGCCAAGTCACAGTCTACGGGTTGTGACTTGGCCACAGGTGCCCAACCCTGTGTCCAAGCCGTGGGCACACCACTGTCTTAGCCACAGGGTTGCCCCCTCGTGCCCATGTCACAGTCTACAGGCCGTGACTTGGTTGCGAGGGGCCAACCCTGTGGCCAAGCCACGGGCACGCCCACGTCTTGGCCACATGGTTAGCCCTACGCGGCCAAGTCATAGTCATTTCAAACATTTTGTATTTTATAAAAATTTCGTAAAAATTTCAAACTGTCTAACTTTTTATTTCAAACGTTTTGTATTTTATAAAAATTTCATTTCTTCAGGAATTCAATTTATAATTTTTTACATATGTAATATTAGAGAATCATAAGTTATAAATATTATTTTACAGATTGTTGATTATGGAATTCCTTGCTGTAGTAACCACTTTATCCTGCCTCAACTATTTCTCCACTTTGATTAATGCCTATTTCAATTTCTTCATATTGTCATGAGTCTTGGTCACATCTCTGTGTAAGACATTAGTGACCTACCTGTGTAGATTTGGTTTGTCCTTGAAACTCATCTGATCAACATTTAATGTAATATGGTTGGCTTTGTAGTCAACAACTGACTAAATTTCACTTTTTTTCAGTCTCTAGAACAACCAAATTCAACACTCACTTTTGATATGGCTCCTCTTCAAAACCATAGGCTCTTATCATAGTAAACTGCTCAAAAAGGAACCAGTCTCCCACTCTGGTGCCGTTTTGCAATTGTAATGACCCTTTGACTAAATGAATAATTATAAAAAATACTTCATTGTGGATAATAAAGTCTAATATAGACATAAAAGAGTTTACATACTACAAAAAACCTTCATTAGTGACATGTTCTCTTACCATAGGCAACCACTCAATGGTTGGGAGAGAAACATGTTGGGTGGTTATTCACCATCCTAGACTTAAAATAACCTATATGTGAGTAGTTTTGATGGATTAACATATGGATCAAGTGAGACTGGTACCTAAATGACATGGTACCCCTAAAATCTAAAAACTGTTGATGCATTGTATTTGCCAAGAACTTGCAGAAGTCAAACTTTATGAAGTATTGATTCTCGGGGTGTGACAAGGCTACTATGAAACCCAAAAACAATGGTATCCATTATAAAACTATAATTGAGACTTAAGACTTTTGCAATCATGGCAACAACAATTTTGGACATAGGATAAAAAATGTAAGACGAGTATGGGAGAGAAGTAGTAGGCATAAAAGTTACTTGAATTAGATGACTCTTAATAAACTTATTGTTCTATATATGTGATATATTAACCCATTCGCTTAAAGTATGTGATCCAAATCGGACCTTTGGTATAACTATCTCTTATATCCTGAACACTAAAACATATTACTATAACATATTACATTGTAATATGTTATGAAGAATCTGCATTAATGCAACACTCAACAAATAGAAACAAACTTTGAAACATAGGCAGTATATTCACTGAAGTCATTCCCTCAACCTCCAGAACAGATACATCAAAAGATGTAACAGTCACTTTGCATTGATAACAAAATTGATAAAAGATGGACCAATATTTCATGTCAAAGTCTCATTTACAAAGTTAGAAGAATTTTTTTTTTAAATACATTTCACAGTTTACATTTTACAGTTTACAATTTGTTTTATACAAATTTACAGTTTGTTTTCAATTTTAATATGTGTGCATATGTATAATATAAGTACATATGTTTTAATATCTATGCATATGTTATAATTCAGATAATATATGTTTTCAATTTTTATATCAGTGCATATGTTATAACATATTACAATGTAATATGTTATAGTAATATATGTTATAACATATTACATTGTAATATGTTATGAAAAATATGCATTAATATAGCAATCAAAAAATAGAAAACAAACAATGAAACATAGGTAGTATATTCACTGTAGTCATTCCCTCAAGATCTAGAATAGATACACTGAAATATGTAACAATCACTTTTCATTGATAGCGAAACTAATAAAAGACATCAATATTTAATGTCAAAGCCTCATTTACAAAGCTAGAAGTAAGAACAATTTTAAAATCTACAAAATATCACGTACAACAGATAGAAATAAACCTTGAAACACGGGGAAAATGTCCACTACAATTATTCCCACAACTAAAATATGTTACAGTACTTTGCATTGTAACAAAAGGACACAAGCAGTGAACATTTCATGTCAATGTCTCATTTACAGAACGATAAGAAATAACAAATTTAAATCCAAATGTCTAACTCTAATTCCATGGACTGAGATACCAATTACGATTCCTCCAAAAGTGAAGCTAGCTTCCGTTTTCAACAAAGAAGGGCTTAAAATTATGAAGACTTTGAAATAGAAGAGAATTAATGATACCCAAGAAAACGGATAAGAGCACAACGAAAATCTCATAGCTTAAATGCAATTTGAACTTGCATCTTCATTCAAGAAAGTAAAAAATGCAATTTGAACTTGCATCTTCATTCAAGAACGTAAAAAAATGAAATTTGAACTTGCATATTCATTTAGAAAGTCAAATGTTTCAACAATTCTTGTGCTTAGTGGCCTATACCTTAGATTGAGACTCTACACTCTTAACTATATTGTAAGAGGATTTCATTGCTTTAGCTCTCTCTTAATCAGAGTAAGTAAAACCCATTTGTATTGGATAAGAGTATATACCCTTTGAAACATCATTGTTAATGATCTATTACCCTTTGTATTTACACAAGCATTTAGTTGAAGATAATGTTCTATTACCCTTTGGATAAGATACTAGTTGAATATGGTGATCTATTACCCTTTGTATTTACACAAGCATTGGAATCACATACACGTGTAATACAAGTGTTGATGCTTAGTGCCATTTATTTATAGTGACATCCCATGTAGTTAATAAGAGATAAGATTAATATCACACTACATATTTATTATGGTAAATATGTAACATGATATCACCTTGTTGAACCTTAAGCTAAGTTGTTCTTGTATTACTGATATCGTAGTAATGGAATGGCTCTATTCCCGTTGTATTACAGGTTAAGATATTTCCTTTAGTTCTTATTATATACTGCCCTTTGTAGTTAACAGTCATGTTGTTTGCTTTATGACCTTATCTCATACAACAACCTTTAACTGTAACTGAACAAATAGGGTAGAGGTTAGTAGTATCCCTATTCAATGGAATTACTTCTTTATAGTGATCATTGTTCTGGTACCAAGATGATATTCACAGTATGGAATGTTATGGAATTAATGGGAAGCAATATCACTGGATACTACACATTGAGAGATTCAAACCAGTGTAATTAGTAGTTCATAATCATATACATTACTCATATCAAGAAGCTGTACTCATAATTAGTTTTCTACTAATTTCCATATTCAAGTAATGGTAATAAGATATGCTAATCCACAAACAATGGTAATAATCTAAGATAACCCGCGATCAATCATGAAGGTGAAGAAGAATCTGTTTTCTCAAAGAGGGAAAAAAAACACAAAATTCTTCCATAGATCTATCATTCAATGAAGGCATCACAATCGCATCACATCTTCAAAAGATAGACAGGGAAACAATGTGGCAGAACATGCTGACATAGAATAAGAGTTAGTCAACTTCGTTCAGGATCAACTCACTGAACTAGCAACAAAGTGAAGGTCGACTATTCAAAAAATTACTCAACACGGTCCCATTCTATTGGGGTAAGACTAAGATGATGGTCCCATTAGTTTTGGGAACAAATATACATTGCTTGGTGATGCTCCACTATAAGAAAAAACCCTACTGTTGTTGATGAAAAACCATACTCTAGCTGACGAACAAACCTTGCTTATGAACTTGGGGTGTAGTTTACATGGGAATCCTAATAGTGTTGTTCCAGTTGATAAGAAATACCTGGATTGGTTTGTCTAGTCTTTGTCTAATGAGTTTCTTAGCCTTGATGGTCCTAGAAGAGTTCTTGATACCTAGATTGTTAGCCGCATAGGCCACCAGGATGTCTGAAGAAGAGTTGTGACAAGACCATTTAGATGAGTTGATGGCATTAGACGATCATTAGACAAGATCATGATGCCCACTCAAGCTTGAAACTGCCTTAGCATTTTCATCATTTTCAATAGTCCTTGAGTGCATGCCACTTGGTACGGGGCTCCATGAGATGACAAGCACCCCATTCGGGAAAGCATGAGCAGATTCCCCATATTTATAATAATGCATGTCCTCTTTCGCAATCTGGGTACATTCCTGTAGAAAATATGTAGCAAATAATTCATGTAGCAAATCTGGGTACATTACAGGTTAAGCTATTGTATTGTTATTACTATGGAAAGGAAATGGACCTTGGGGATCTTGACCTGAAGTCCATTTATTCTTCCTATTAGCATCAAGACTTGAATTCAATCGCTGAGCAATAGGCTCAACTTCTGAAGGACTCGCTGGTTCATAATAAAATTCTTATCAACCCAACAACAAAAATAAAAGGTATGCCCTATGTTCCTTCTACAAGAATTAAATCCTCTTCCTCTGCTCAACCTAAAAAACCTAAAGAAAAAGAAAAAGAGGTTGGAAAAGCAACAAACAACTTCTTAAATATCTAGGAGAGTTTTTGGTTAACTCAGGCTGCCTTACCTTGATGAAAGATAAGTTCCTACCCAATCCCCCACATTCCTCGTGAAGGTCATCTCTTGGAATATCAAAGGCCTTAATGGTAAAACCAGGCACAGGCTTCTCAGTCAAAAACTTCTCCAGGAAAATCCCTTTATAGTAATGAAACAATAAAATAAATGCCTCTAAGTCCTTATTCAAACCCTTTCCTCTTGCATCTAGTAGGGACCTCAAGCTATGGCCTTATATGCACATGAAGTAGCAGGATGCCTTGCCCTTATCTAAAACCATGCTAAATTAAATTTTCCAACTTCTATACCACAAAGCGCTTCCTCACAACTCCCTTCCATCTTGTATGGTCCTATCAAAATCATTTTCTCACTAATTTTTATGGCCCCAACTCTATCCTTGACAAGCTTCATTTTCTTGACTCCATTCAACACCTACAACCAATCATCAATAATGATCATTGGCTTATTGGTGGATACTTCAACATAATTACCTCTCTGAATGGAAATAAAGGAGGCATAAGAAGGCTCGACCATGACTCCCAATTATTTCTTGATACCATCCAATCCCTCAACCATCAATGCCATTTACACCTAGAACAATTGTAGAATAGAACAAAACCAGGTGGCTTCAAGACTCGATTGCTTGGGACACATGGGCCTTAGTAGAAGACTCCCACCTTCACTCCAATTTTATCCCAGATCTAGATATAACCTTCCTCACCTTCATCTCGAAGGAAGACAAGGTGGAAAACCCCAACAAATTTCGCCTAATTTCCCTCTATAACATGGTCTATAGAATCATCACTAAAGTCATCTATGTGGAGGGGAGGCAAATATTGGATTGGGTTATCCTTTCCACATGGTTGAATCCACTCTCTGAAAATTTCCAAAACCCTCAGCATTCTCTTAAAATTGGATGTCTAAATCCCTCGATCAAATTATTATTTTCCCTTACCTTTCGTTCTTACTTTTCAATCCTAGTCAACTACTCCCCTTCTACTTTCTCCCCCTCCAATGGTGTCAGATAGAGCGATCCCCTCTCGACCTTCATATTCATCTTGATGGATGAACGTCCTAGCATAGCCATCAAAAGGACTATGGTAGAAAATAAAATGTAGTCTTGTGTGTTGAATGAGGAGCATCCCATCTCCCATCAACAATTTGTTGATGACAATATGCTCATGGATCAGTCTACAGCCAGAGAAGCCAAGGCTCAATCTCAATTTTTTTTCTTTCACACTACCTCTGTTGTACATGATCACATCTACAAGATCCTTGGATTCCAAAGGAGCTCTCTTACATCAAAATATATCACTTCCTTCTCATTGAAAACAAATGATGAAATTCATCATGGGATGACCTCCTCTCCTGAATGAAAAATAAATTGTCTAATTGGTCCTTCAAAATGCTCAACGCATCATGGCAATTGGTACTTCTCAAGTATATCCTTCAATACATGCCTCTTTACTTGTTTTAATCCATGGTTTCTCCCAAAGCGATCCTGAAATTTGTTTGAAACCTCCAAATATCCTTTGTGTGGGGTGGAAATTGCAAATAAAAGAAATGGGATTTAGTCACTTGGACACGCTCAGTCTCCCTAACCTTAAACGAGGACTCATTCTCAAATATCCATATGTCCCCAACTCATTATGTGGATCTAAATAAAGTACTACACTCTATGGGACCTCCTTTGGTGAAAGAAGTACTACCCTCTCATAGAGCCTCAAGACCTGATCATACTTTTAGGAAATTTTTCAAGCTCCTTAATATGGAACAATGTCTAGAAAAAGAAAGATATTATCCACACTCACTATTTTTTGGAAGTCAAGGATGGAACCAATTATTTATTTTGGGATGAAACATGGCAGCAACTTCCTCCTTTCCACCACAATATGGAAATTCTTTCGAATGGACGTGAGTAGAATTTTCAACTTCTTCTTCTATATGGCCCTGACCACAACTTTATGTTGCATCTCAGCTAGAAAATGTTTGACTGGATGTAATTTGGCATTGTATCATAAATTAATGATGTCATCGATTTAAAATTTAATTAGATGTCAGATTTAATCCATCCAACCAAACATGGAGTAAAGTTAATCATTGATTTTCATGGACTGTGCTCCATACTCATTGGATGCATGAAATCTGATTGCTCATATAGACAACCACTTCTCCGTTACCAGACTTTGACCCATGCACTCTTCATATATTATGTGTTTCCATCATAGTAAGTGTTTATCATGTTGTGACTTTGCCTTGCCACTTGTACTTTTGGAGCATTTCATCAACTTTATGTCCTATTATGTGCTCATATAAATATTTTTTCCATTTTTGGTGGATTTACCAAGGTTATTTGTGATAATAGTAAGAAACCAAAATAAATTTGAAATGGGCATGGGTAGTGGAGTTATGCATCACCCTATTATAATTGTGTTTAACATAAAGAACATTTCTATTAATTTTGTCCTTTTTTTCTTTTTTTCTTTCTTCATAATTTTTGTTGGTCAATGTTGGAGATATTAACTTGTACTTGTCTGGTACTTAACTTTTCATGAATTTCCAAAGGATAGATATTGAGGAGAGATGTCAAGACGGAAGTCTCCAAACATTCCTCGCAAATTCTCTAGGCTCTCTTAAGAAGGAAGAACAGGAGCCCCTTCTTCGACCGAGACTCCGAGTGACCAACAAAAATATCATCAGAGGAGATTATCAAATGAGTCTATGAATAGATCAACTCCAGAATGTTCTCAAGAAAGTTATATGGATGCAACCTTCTTAGACAAGTTTCACATTGATACTCCTACACCTGAGAATGTAGGGAATACCTCAGAAAAAGAGAATGTTTTTGGTAATTTTCTTTGATTTTGTTTATTTTTGTTGTATTTTTGTATATTTAAATTTATGTCAAGTTAAATGTTGTAATTACTTTCAAATGTGTGTGTAGACAATGATTTTAGAGCGAGGGGCGACAATGAAAGAGAGAGTGGGTTCCACTAAGATTCTAATGTTGGTGCAGAGGGTGAAGGTGGATTTAGGAGGCATCGTTATCAAGAAACAAAATATTACACGCCTACATCCACCTATCCTTTGGATGCTGGTGATGAACTTCCTTGGGAAGGGATTACTGAAGCAATGAACCTTGAGTGATTCTCAGATGTTAAAATGAGGTTGGAAAATGATTTGGAGATCTTGTATCTCCTTCGGGAGAGTAAACAAAGCTTGTAGATTGTTTTTCATTCATTACAAAACTTTATAGACACATATCAAAAGATAGGGCCAACCACTGACAGTTTTATCGATTTGATGAGGTAGTGAAAGTCATAGGTGATGGGCCCTAATAAATGGGACACAATAAAAAATAAAGTTTCAAAAGAAAACACAATTTTGATGTTCAATTTCAAAGATGGGCTAAAGCGAAAGATGTTGAAGAAAGATGTTGAAGGTGAAATATTTTAAGCACCCCCACATTGCAGAACATTTGAATAACAAATTTTTGGCAGCATATGGGAAATTTTCGTGGAACGATGAGGTTCCACATTATTTTGCAAGACAATTTTATGCATAATTTTTCATGGACATGCACCCTGATTATACTAGTCTACCATCCGATTATTATGGGGCTAGTAAAGGATGGACATATGATCGAAAAGGGGCATATAGAAATGCGACATTGCAGAGGCCTCCACGACCTTTAGTACCTCTCCCAACAGGGGAATTTTCTTCACATTCAGAGTTGCAAGCTTCATCAGAGGTTGGAAAAGAGGCTAGGAATGAAATAGGGAAAAAATTGGAATCGATTTTTTATGGTGTTGGTGTTGGTTTGAACCGTCAATGAGTGGAAGCCAATTCTCGGGCCATATTTGTTTATAAAACAGATGCGGAGTTAGATACCATGTCAGTAGAAGATCTTAAGGAGTATGCAAAATTTTACCGTGACGGTTGGAAGAAGGTCATTAAGAATGATGAACTGAACAACAGATTGGTATGTGTTCTAGTTAGTAAATATTTGACGCATTTTAGGATAGCTTACTTCTAATTCTAGATTTAGATACATATTATTGTATCTATAGAAATAATTGAGTTGTTATTTTCATTAATTGTGTAGCATCCCTCTCTTGCACGCACTGAACAAACTTATTCTTTGAGGACACTTCCTTGCAAGTGATCCGGTTTATTATACTATTGGGTATTGATTAATGATTATGAGGCATTATGAATTGATGACATGTTATTTGTTGTATTGACATAGACAGGTGCTATTGACTTGGTTTTCATAAGTATGCAGGATTTTGGACCTCGAGGATGCAGAGGCATCGATGAAACCCCTTGGACTCTGGATTGAGTCAAGGAGTGGAATATCAGGGGTTTGATTGTTGTATATATGACCTTGTGCATCTGATTAGATGATATGATTATGGATACTATATCTGACATGATTCGTTGATGATGCAGGCTGACGATAGCTTGTCAACTAGACTTACATGTGGAGTAGAGGGGTCACGCACGATAACCAAAGACGTTGAGGGAGAGGTGTGGACAAAATCCCTGCCACAACCTACTAGCACTCCCGTCATGGCTCAAACTGTATTTTAATGACTACCTAGTTTGAGAAGACCCACGATGCATGAGGGAAGATTGTGACAGTCGCTCACGATGATTCTAAGGGGCGCGCAATAAGGCAGGGGCCTTATTCCTTAGAGGCCCTTAGTCTCCCACAAGATCACCTGACGGAGTATTGACTCCAGGGGTTTTTGATGTCTACCAAGTCAGTGAAGAGGCAAGTGCCACCCTTGGAGCACGTAATGCATCCTAAAGGGCACGTCGTGCAAGAAAAAATGGAAATAGGTGAGTGGCACCCTTGGAGCACGTAGTGCGTCCTTAAGGGCACGTCGCACAAGGGAAACATATTGAGGTGAGTGGCACACTTGGAGAACCTAGTGCGTCCTAAAGGGCACGTTACATTGTTAATTAATAAATGGATAAACCTAGATGGCCTTAGGACGAATAACGTGATAAGAAAGATTTAAAACATTTTTCTTAATAAAATGTCGCCCAGCCTAGGAAAATAAAGTCTAGGTATAAGTGATACTTGTGATACAAATTTTTATCTATTTATATAAAAATAAAAATAAATAATAATGATAATCATTATTAATCATGTGATGAGAAAGGGGTAAGGAATTCATTAATTTATAAAAAAATCTTTTGGGGGGTAAAAATAAAAAGGGGGAAAAGGGGAAATAATTCTTTTGTCACTTATGCTAATTAAAATTTATTAATTAAAAAGAAAAAAGGGAAAAAAATAATTTTCTACACCTGCCAATTTGAGTTTCAAATGAAAAGGGAAAGAGGGAAATGTAAAAGAATTAGGAAACTAGGAAAAAGTGGGAAACATAAAAAGAAAGGGGAAACACAAGGAAAAAGCAGAAAGTCTAACTTAGTAAGGTATCTAGCATTTAAGAACTTTCTAAATTAAACTCAAATAGTAAATTAGTAAGGGGGAAAGTCTTTAAAACTTGTAAGGGAATATGGGGACACCTAGGAGCGATTCTAGAAGTGTTTTTAGGTGGGTGAGGGAAATAGGAGTAATTAATTAATTAATGAAATTAATTTATGGTGCAATGAAGGGTATGGGTGACACATGTATGGGGAGGATTTTATGAATTAAATTGTTGAAAAATAAATTAATTGGGAATTTGTGAAAGTAAAGGACTTCGAAACTCTATATAATGGAGGGAGGAGAAGGATGATGGATCTCTTCTGTTATGTGTAACGTTACGCTACACAATTTTAAACTTGAATGACTTAGCTTGTGGGATTTGGGATACCCAACTCAGTGAAGAGTGGTAGCTCGGCCTTGCGAGGCGATCTAGGAGCTAGTTGATTCTCTAGTTTAGTGTACGTGGCCCTTTTGCGGCTCGGGGGGCTAAGGGGGGAGAAGAGTACCCCTAGCATTGGCTGGGAGGTACCAGTGAAGTCTCATCGATTGGAATGCAAGAGTGGCACAGAGCACGCAGGATGACTCAGAGCAGGCGACTCGGGCTACAATATGCTTCATTTATTTCTTCATGGTAGATTATTAGTATACTTACGCTTTTAGTTCTGTATTTTAATTGGGTAATGAAAATGATTGACTTAGCATTTTAGTTGATAACTGAATCCCCCCCCTAGCCTTAAGCTTGTTGATTGATTGATTCCCTTGGCTTTGATCCCTGCATGTTGAGATTGCCCTTTGGTTGTTGATTGTTGTGAAGTTTGCGCTTTTAGTCTTCGTCCCTAGCTCTCCAGTTCATGCCAGAGCAGTTGGCCAGGAGCCGAATCAACGATCATCACTTCGGTGCACATCGACCTATAGATTAAAACACCATGCTTTTCTGTGCATGGATGATGAGCGAAGGATGTTTCTTCCCAATCGTCTAACCCTGTTGATTGTTCTTGGTTGATGGTTTTCCTTGTGCCTTTTGCAAGTGAGTACTTTTGTGTTTTAATGAATTGTCTTCTGCGTTCTTAATAATTTGTCTTTTGCGTTTTTAATGAATTGTCTTTTGCGTTTTCAATGAATTGTTCTTTTCATTTTAATGAAATGATCTCTGTGATTTTAAATGAATTTCATCAACAATTTTAATGCTTTTCCAGGCAAATTACGGTGTAGTTTTATACATTTGATCTGCCCTTACTATGCAAATTTTACCTTACGTTTTCACACCTTTGGCCAATGATTTTACTTCTGCACTTTTATTTGATTGAAGACGAATTTAGTTTGCATTCTTTTCCACTTAGATGATAGTTATAATTCGTTTGGACTGTGTTCTATCCTCTTGTTGACAACCCGTACATTCTTGGACGACGCCTTTTTATTTGCACCTGAACAACATCAAATTTTTACTGGAAGCCATGCTCGGTCACTTCAGAATTGAAGCCATTCTCAAATTATAACAATGACATTATATAGTAAATTTTGTCCTTGAATTTCTGATAAAGAATGTCAGTATAGCTTGTTTCCTTGGTTTTTCTCGTTTCCAACTTTAGTGCAATGGATCCATTTTGTCTCGAGAGATTTCTCCCATCAACTTGATACTATTATATTCATTGGTGATAATTTAGCGAGATCACTGAAGAGTTTTTTTTTTCTTGCGATTGTCTGGGACGCTCTAAATTCATCCTTGGTGTTGCAAAGGAAGTATTATGATTGTTTTGGATTTCGACCTCCATTTTTCCAGATCCTGTAAGTTTCTTATTGCAAGATACCAGATATATAAAATATGCAGAACAGGAACGAAATGCTAGAAATAACAGAATAACAGTAAAATATCCAGCATAATCTTCACAATACACAGAAATGATATACGAAATAGCAACAGAAATAGCACTTGATTCAGATGAGAACCGATGGAAATATCAGCGCAAATCTTGATACTACGAAATGATATCTGAAACCATGAGAAATAGCGCGGTCAGGATCACTTGTGTTCACCGGAGGCCTCTTGAGGGCAACCTCGATTGAAACCTTCTGTTACAATAATATCAAGCTAGGGTTCTCATACCCTCGACTCTGTTATGCTAAGCATCTAGAGGAAGATCCTTCTAGAAGCGGAAGCTTATTAGGTCTTCTTACATCATATATTCTATTTTATTGAAAGGTCTTATTAATATTGACCTTTATTACATCCGAATACATTAATCTACCTATGTCGCGGGTTAGGACCTTAGTAATCAGCCCCTTAAAAACAACCTTGTCCTCAAGGCTTGAGATGTGAAGCTATTACTTGAATGGTATTTTGGTTCCCAAAATTAACATCCATTTGAGTCATATCTTTCCAATGGAAAAACACTTCCTTGATGGTTCATTGTAGCGGCGGCGCTCCCTACGGTCCAAAGGCGCTTCGTTGTAGCCAAATGGATCAGCTAACCTTCGAATTACGGAAGGTTGGTTTGAAGTTGGCACACAGTTTAATCCACCTTCTTCGGCGGGAGACATGAAAAAACAGGATGTAGCCTCATTAAGCTGGGTAGAGAAAGCGATATGCGACTTGTCCCACACTTCGGCGATATGAGGCCTCATTTGGAGTCATTCGATTGACGAAATCGGCCTTGAGGGAAGTTTGTATATGGTTGCAACGAAACACGATCTCCTTCTGGAATTGGCGTTAGAGCGTGATCCTGCTAACGCTTCATTCTATTCCGGGCCATGGCCAAGTTCTCTTTAAAGGAGTCTGAAGGATATCTACTCCAGGCGTAAGTGTGTAATTCGTACTGGATCTTGAGGTGCGGTAAGTAGGAAAGCCCGTGAGGAGGCTTACGTCCATAAAAGCTGCTTCAAAATGGTCATCGCAGTGGTACGTATGGTATCAGCGAGTGTTGTACCACCATTAAGGGTAACCTTTGAGTCCACTGGTGTTGTTTTTCGATGCAAAGCACCTCGGATAGGTTTCCAAACACTTGTTGGCTGACCCGTTTGACCATGCAATGCGGGGATGATAAGGCTGGTGAGATGCAATTGTGTGCCTTGTAGCTTAAAGAGTTCTTGCCAAGAATTGCTTGTGACGTTGGGTCTCGATCGAAACAATAGATTTTGGCATGCCATGAAGCGAAGGCACGATCCGTAATTTGGGCCATAGTAGATCACGATGAAATGGGTGGTAAAGAGCACAAAAATGGGCATACTTGGAAAGGCGATCGACCACCACCATTATCACTGTTTTATTCCCTGATTTGGGTAAGCACGTAATAAAATCCATAGATATATCCTTTCCAATATGTCGAGGTGGAAGCGGTTGGAGTGTGCACGGAGATTTGTTGTTTCTCCCTTGTTGCATTGGCATACCTCACATTCGACCACAAGCCCGGCCAGGATGTCTGTTTCCATACCATCAGAAAAGGAGCGTTGCTTTCGTCATATGTTTTAGTAGACCACAGGTGCGGTATGGTTGTAGCATGAAGCTCAGATAGTACTGTGGGTTTGAGCTTGGATTGTTTGCTTAAATGCAAGCGACCTTTATATCGAAGCCCATCCTAGAGCTAAGAGTACCCAGGGCACGCACCTTGTTCTTGATTCTTGAATTAGATACGGCTTGCAGGTCTTCGTCCTCTTGGCGCCTGACTTGTATGTCGGTACAATGAAGGAAAGAGAAAAAAGGGATCGCTCATCTTCATATTTCACCGGGCAGTGCATACGCCACTACATTGTCTTTACCCTTCTTGTAGATGATTTCATAATCATAACCCAATATTTTTTGTTACCCATTTTTGTTGCTTCGGTGAATAAATTCTTTGTTCTAAAAAATACTTAAGGTTTCGATGATCTGTCTTAATTTGGAATGGTTTCCCAAAGAGATAAGGATGCTATAATTCCATTTGCATAGAATATGCTATTTCTTTCATAAAATAGGTTTTCCAGTTCTTTGGGAGGTTGTTTTGCTCGTAAAAGGCTAAAGTCGACCCTCTTGCATAAGGGCAACAACAATTCCTTTCCCTGAAGAATCAAAATCCAGGACAAAGGTATTTGTGAAGTCGGGAAGGGCTAGAGCTGGAGTGGTGCACATGGCCATCTTCAAAAGTTTGAAAAGCGGTCGGTAATTTGGGGTCCAAGTGAAGGAATTCTTCTTAAGGAGGAAATGATGAGAGTCGCGCAATCTTTTCCATAGTTCTTGGCGAACTTGCGATAATATCCTGTGAGACCTTAAAATGACAGAGCTTTTGAGAGTCTTAGGGTCGCGGCCAATCTGCATGGCTTCAATCTTTTTGAGGTCCACGGGCGCCATCACTTGCCCACTAGATGACCCAGTATTGACTTGGGATACAAAAGCACATTTGAATTTTGTTTAGAAGAAATTTGGTGCGGCGGTTTTGAGGACTTGATCCACATGAGTCAGAGATGGTCTTTCCATGTCTTGCTATATATGAGGATATAGATCAAAGAAAACTAGGACAAATGGCCGAAGAAAAGGGCAAAGACATGGTTCATGAAAACTCTGAAAGGTGGAGAGCGTTACACACAACCAAAGGGCATGACCAAAATTCATAGTGGCCCTCATCAGTTCAAAATGCAGTCTTAGGAATGCCTAACTCGTTCATGCGGATCGGTGATAACGGCGAAGATCAAGTTTGGTGAAGAATTGGGCACCAGTTCATCGGAGGTCATCAATGGCCGAATAGAATTTGTCTTTGATGGTGATCTTATTGAAGACGCGGAAGTCGAGGGACACATGCGCCAAGAACAGCTAACTCTTTAAGACCATGATGGCCTGGGAGAGGAGTAAGGACTGCGTGCTAGGGCCGGATGACTCTGCTGATGGGAGTTCTTGGACCATTTTTTTCAATTTCATTTTACGGGCAAAGGGGTGCTGATATGGGCGTATGTTGGGGAAGGCTTCGGGGGACAAGGGGATGGAATGATCATGGACACCGAGGGAAGGGGGAAGTCCTTGGGGAGTGGAGAAGGCGGTTTGATGTTTAGACAAGACCGGAATGGCTTGGGGAGTCTTGAGACGCGGGTGGGATTTCGGTGGCTTGAATGGCATGGGTTGGGCTATGACACCCGAATGACCTTTTTGAGCAATTTCTCCCATGCGATGGTAGTGATTCCGGGAGAACCGGTGATGCCTTGAGAAATTTATGTTTGCCTTGGTCAAATTGCATGGTTAAACCCACAGTCCATGAGAATGGGACCCAGGTTGAGCCATATGCACCCAACATGATGTCACAACCTCCCATGTCAGCAAACATATGAGATTTGAGTTGGTAATGTCCCGCCAATTTGGAGGTATACATTTTCCCGGCGCCCTCCACATTTCATAGAGCCCCATTGGCAATCATGATTTGGAAATTATTAACTTGACATGGATATAGCCGATTAGGTTTTCTTAGGCGATCGTGATGAATAAAGTTATTGGTCTTTTATGCCTATCAACCAAGATGATGACTTTTGGTGCTTGATATAACCGATTAGCTTAGCAGAGATTTGTGGGGCAGGGAAGCCGGTGAGAGCGTTGGGGAAATGATGGGTTCTAATACTGCCGGGGGGGTCGGAAGGAGGGTTTATTTTGGAAGTCTCGGGTGATTCAGGAGCAGGGGAAGTGTCATCATCGTCTTCTTGAATATCCTCGAGAGATGGCCATAAAGAGCTTTTGTTCCTTACATTTGTAGCATGGGAAATATTTAATATACCGATTATAACGAGAGGCCTTTGAGTTGTCTTTCAACCATTTCAGCGAATTGATTTTGGATTTTTTAAGGGGGCCCGGAGGGAGTAGTGGGGTTTCATGGTTTAGGGCGCGGGAAAAAAAGGAAGGCTTACGGTTTGAGGAGGAAACAATTTTTTGTGCTTCTTTGGATTTTTGGTAGCCTCCACAAATTGTACAGTCGAGCCAGCAGGAACATGGGCCTAAATCCTCATAGAATTACTTGATACAACACTCTCGAAAGAAGGCATCAGTCATACCCTCTGTCCGAAAAGCCGAGGCAATAAAATGTAGCTATGAAGTCTTCGTCTGTGCCTAATTGCTTCAATTTTGTCAAAGCGGCCTAAATGGTTGGTATCGGTGTCAAAGCGTTCATAAAGCTCAACAACAGAATTGGGTCCAAGCAATATATCCTTGTGAGGAAGCTTTTTCTCCATTGCCACCATTGTCGGCGATTCTTGATCAGATGGAGAACACCATACGAAGTTTGGCCAAGTCATCACGTAATGTGTTGTAGAGGAAGTAATGTTCCATTTGTGTGACCAACCCGTGGGGTCTGAGCCATCAGAATTTAGTTGGTTACATCCCACACAGAATTAAGGCGTATGTCCCCTTTGAAAGTGATGTGGTTGAAAGGAATGGGAAGAGTTTCACCTTCAATCTTTTTATATGCATCATCGCTCCGAGAGAGAAGTTCACAGTTTGGTGCTGAAAATTTATGTTTATGTTCCCCAATGGTTAGGTATTCAAGGGTTCACGGACAAGGGTTTTCCACGTGCTATAGCTCTACGATATACGTCACGGGGTCCAACGGTAGTTCTCGGCCCAATATCTCGGGGCACTAACTAAGGAGGATAGGCC
This sequence comes from Picea sitchensis, assembly GCA_010110895.2. NCBI lineage: Eukaryota > Viridiplantae > Streptophyta > Pinopsida > Pinales > Pinaceae > Picea > Picea sitchensis. Next base: position 170,100 of record SNQJ01S0039325.1, read on the forward strand.
AGTACCCTTAAGCCGTACTACCCGACTACCAAAGTAATAGAGAGTATCTTCATGAGTTCTTTTATCAGTGGCACTATAGCGATCCGTGTGCGTCAGTTTATCTGAAGGCTTGAAATCTAGGCCAGTCCCGGTACAAGTCATTTATCGATGCGCTACCACTTTCGAAGAATTACCGGGGTTACAAGGGTGGCAATAAAGCGATGAAGCTTAAAATTCCACTTGTATTTCTAGCGTGTATGAATCCCACAACCCGCGGTTTATCGCGTAACAGCCAGTCTGTGGCTTAAAGGCTGGCGAATAAGTCTCTACCGAAAAAATACCCACAATTTCTGCCAAGGAAAGTGCTCGTGCCACTTGCAAGATACCGGATATATAAATATCGCCGAGCGAGACGAATGCTAGAAATCGCCAGTCTTGATTAAAATATCCGATATAATCTTCACAATACGAGAAATGATATCACGAAATACGAAATAACACTTGAACAGAAATAGCGCTTGAATCAGATAGCAATGTTCCTAGGCCTCTTCAAGGGAAACCTCCAATCGGGTAGTGCTCTGTTACAATAATATCAAGCTAGGGTTCTCCTTACCCTCGACTCTATTTATACTAAAAGAAGCATCTAGAGGGAAGATCCTTCTAGGCCGGAAGCTTCTATTAGGTCTTCTTACATCCATCTTATTCTATTTTATTGAAAGGTCTTATTAATATTGACCTTTATTACATCCTTACATCCGCCTTATTCTATTTTATTGAAAGGTCTTATTAATATTGACCTTTATTACATCCGAATACATTAATCTACCTATGTGCGGGTTAGGACCTTAACACTTATGTGGTAAGCCTAAGAACATGACAACACAGATAGAAGTTGTAGATTATCGTAGCCTCACCAGGAGAGAGTTTTAGAACATGTGCAAGAAGCATGGAATACCTGCATTAAAACAAATGCTTATAGGGCGATTTTTACCATGTGCTAACCCCTGGCTTGTGTTTCCTAGTTGCATTATTTTTTTTATTGTTAACGATCCATATGCCTGTGTTTGTTCCCTTTCATTTATGCCCTGATCTATTTCCACGGGTACAGCTTGTGTGTGATGCCCAACGTGTTTAGTGTGTTGGTTGAGGCTTAATTAGATGCACAATGATATACATTAATGATATGGGTTGATTCTCCTTTTTAGATAGTTTTTTTTATTTTCATTGTGATTTCAATTTGCCTTCTCTAGTCATTGTTAGTTTACTTTCCTCCATCTCTTCACTACCTATGCATCTTGACCAGCGAGCCTTGGTTTCTAAGGATTCCGCTAGAGGACATTTAAAAAAAAGACTTGCTGGGCAACGAAATTTTTCCTCTCAGAAAATTACGGTTGATGGAGACTGTACTCCGTGATTAATGCATTTCGAGGACGAGTTACCCTGTGGAATCCACCTCCTTATTTTCCTCTGGAAACGATGATGTATCTATATTTTCATATGGCATTTTTTCTCTTTTTGTGCTATCTACGATAGAGAAGTAGGTGACTGCGATTTTACCATTTAATTGCCTGGCGATTGTGCCTTTTAGAAACTGCACAAGTTGTTACCCTTACTGCATGGCGATTTTCCCATTTAATACCTGTGTTTTCATTTAATTCGTTTATTTTCTCATTATTACCTGCATTTTCATTAAGACTGCAATTCGTTTATTTTCCATTTATTACCTACATTTCCATTTAATGATGGAGTTAAATTCTCGACAATTTACATTTTAAGGCAAGTGCGTGTACCAATTTACAGTTGACTGCTTGCTCTTTTAGTAACAACTCTTTAGCTGACAGGTGTAAAGGGATGACTTGTTTTACACAACAATTTATTTAGCATTTTTGTAATGGACAACTTCCCCCTTAACAACCTTTGTTTAGTACAACATTTAATTTGATTGGACAACCCTTATTCCGAATAGACAACCTTTAATTTAATTTAGACCAAACTTGTCATTTAGTTTTAATATTGATTTTACCAGACTTGTTAAATTAGAAAGTAATTATTGCTTATAGTGTTAGAGTTGACTTAATTAAGCTTGCTAAATTTGATTTTCATTTAGAGTTAATTTAGATGGTACATTCATGACCTAATTATAATTTAGACTTGCTCCATTTGATTTGCATTTAATGTTAAAATTGATGGTACATTAAGGACTAATTTGTAAATTAATATCGTTAACAAGTGGGATAATTGCAGCTTGTGCATTAATATTGTTAACGTCGTCTATGAGGTTAATTGCTAAACTAGATTGTATTCAGTGATAAATTTAGATTTTTCCAATTCATATTGTAATTAATGTTAAATTAGATTGGCATGTATTGACTAAATTGTGATTTAGACATGTTGATTTAGAGGGTAAGTTATGTTACTTTAGATTGGTATTCATTGACTGATTTAGATGGGATTAAAGGGTTGGGTTGTTGACAAAGTCATGTATTGGCTTGCGTCTTCCCTTGTTGTCATCCTCTTGCGTCTCATCGACCTATTGTTGGGGTGTGGGTGTAGTCTTGTGTCAGCTATTTCGGTCTCCTAGCGCGTGGGTTGGTCTTGAGTCTTTGGTCCAGATAGAATATGTTTACGCCAGGGTTATTGTCATGCCTCTCATCTAGGGACGACATGATTCCTGATGAGGGGATCATGGCACACCCTATTGGATAGTGATGAATGATAACTTGGCCGGAGTTGGTGTCTTCTGTGTGAGTGTTGTTGAGCATTGTAAGTTGGCTTTTGGCACATGGGTTGAATGCCTTCATGCATTTGGTTCATGCGCCTTGAGGTTCTAGTCTTGTTCGTAAAGGCCATTGTGTTGGGATGGGGATGTTGTGCCTTAGCTTATAGGCGTGGTCATGTTTGCATCGGGCGGGTAGTCTTATTTCTCCTAGTTGCTCTACACACATTTCGCCCAGTTTCTCGTGTGCCAGTGCATGGAGTCTTAGTTTCATGTTTCCTGGACAGCATGCTTACGTTCATCGTCAGTGGTGTGGTTAAATTGTTGTCGTTGTCGCCTTCTTGCCTAAAAAAAATAAAAAATTACACTTCTGCTTCGCTTGTAGTCGTAACAAAGGGGTTGTTACAAATTGCAGTTTGGAGATATGTTAAATGAATCTCTAGTAAATAGGGGACTTGATTCCACAAGTTTAAATTTGGAGGGGTTGAATCGGATATGTGTTTTCTAATATTCACAGATGAACATTTTAGTTGTCCAATATACAATATTTTGAATAAGATCAACAACATTTATAATTTTGTATAAATGTGAACACATTGAATCCTAGATTTAGTTCTTAGTTGTGTTGTTCACAGATCCCTATTCCATCTCCTATTACTTGGGCAGACTTGTCTCAATTATCATTGGGAGAGTTTGAAGAGGGCGGGATTTCACAAGTATCATTTCATGTGTTAAAATCATTTAAATTTAATGTGCTAAAATCATTTAAATTTAATTTTCGAATTTTCAAATTTGAAATGTGTTATATAGGGTAATGTGGAGAATAGAGTACCTAAGAGCATGCTTGGGAGGGAGATTGGGATTGAGGAGGAAGTGGAAGAAGCACCCATACCCGGGAAGGATGTGTCCATTCATGATGATTCATAAATGTATGCTCATTGCACATTAGTGAGTTTTAATTTGTTTTTATATTGGGGTTTTATATAAAAGTGTTCAAGCTTATGTTGAATAAGATTATATTTTTTACTTTTATCAAATTTTTGTTTTCTCAAATTTTTAGTTTAGCCTTTCCTATTCAATGCTTTTATCAATTATTTTGAAATATATAGAACCCTTATACAAACTTATCATTGTTTTAAATGGTAAATTCAAACTTATTTAAGTTTAGATCATGATGAAGACCTAATTTTGAACTTGAACATTTGATTATTTAAGAACCAACTCTATCCCACATCAGAAAATGAGAAGTTTCTAAATTCTTTTCGATTGCATTCATTTTCTTCTTGTCCAAGAATGGTGTTTTCTACATACAACAAAATGAATTCCTTCTTTTCACGGTATTGTCAAACTCTTAATTAAATTGGTTACTAACCACAAAAACCAACATTCAAGTAGATTTACAAATAAGCTATGCATATGTATATGTGAGCTAGCTCACAGATAATTTCAAAGAACATTTGATTATATGTAATATGCATACATCCCAAAGATGAAAGATTTAAATGGTTTTTGAAGAATGACTTAATATATGTGCATATTTTTGTTTTCTTCATGTACATGAAATATTATATGAGAACATATATTCCACCGCAGAAAGAGGAGATAAGTATTTTCTGGAAGAATGGTTTTTAAAATGGAGATTTGTGAACTTTCATAGATATAAGTTATTTCTTGGAAGAATATCTTAATATGGAAATTTATGAGTCCTTTAATTTGAAAGGGCATTATGGAATTTGATTATATGACCACTATAGAAGAGGAGAGAAGTATTTTACTGCTAAGGAGATTAGTATTTTACTGTTGAGTAAATAATATCAAATAAGATCACCTGGGATGAGAATTTCACTTGAAGGATTTGAGACTTTATCCACAAGGAGATAAATATTTCATTGGAAGAATGAATTAATATGGAGGTTTATGAACTTTCTTCATACACAGTTCTATATTTATTTTCAGATTATTATCTAACTCTGAACAAATTTTTTTTTACCAAGAACACAATTTTTCTTTTTAAATTTTTTTAAGATTTTACAAATTGTTTAAATCATGTATGCTTAATGTGGAGAGTAACTGCCCCGGATGGGGTGACACACGGCGATGACTCGCCACATGGCTCAACATCGAGCCATAGATTAAATGATGATGGCCACCACCCATCCTCTCCGCATTTATGATGGTAACCAGCCATTACAACCGCTATACGGAGGAGGGGCTCCTCCCTCGTGCGAAAGCTCTCACTCAGACCACACTCAATATGACAGGGTTTATGGGTAGCCATTTGAATCCGTCATTTGGTAATTTGAAAATTCGAGCACCTGGACAAAGCTGGTTCGCTCTTGTTTTGGACCTCCCCGCCGGTTGGGAGCTCTGGTGTAGCTCTGGTTCCCTATTGTCTTGGCTCACTTTCATTTTGGTGCATTCTCTCTGTATTTTTATCCACCCCTCAGAAACAATGACTAGGAAGCGAGGCTCAGCCTGGTACACCCACAAAGAGCAAAGGAAAAGGAGGAAGAACTTGGAGCGCGCTCTGTCGATGGCGACTTCCATTCTCTGGCAGAGGACACGCGCTGATCAATTGGCATTACACGCCATTATTGTTGAGCTTGGGACAGAGCGTAGCATTCATACCATGGAAATTGGGCCTGGAAGCAGTCCAGAGGGAGGCACTGTGGACGAGTTTCCAACCTGCTATGTTGACGAAACACCGTACCTAGAGGAATTAGTGACCACCCTAGAACCACAAGCCATGGTGTCGGATTTACAGGCTGGTAGCGGTCCTAAAGACGAGCTGACAGACGAATTCCTTATTTGTATCGTTGAAAAGATACCGTGGATGGGTGACTACAGCCCCACCAGCCATGCTGAGAAGGAAACAAACGAGGATGAGGCTCGGGACAATGCTTGCGCAGAAAGGAACGTGGACGAGACAAGAGCAGGGATGAAGGAGGATGCGGCCGGTGCAGGACTGAATGTGATCAAGGCCAGAGCTAGGATGAACGTGGAAGTGGGGAAACAAATCTTTGACGACGTAGGTAATCATGTCTTGCATGGTCCACTCCTCCGTGCAGAGCATCTGGCTCTGGTGTTCGAACTCCAAGGCCACATGACAGACTAAGAGCACAGAGCCCTTCTCATGGGACAACGTATGGACTTGCTCCTTGATACGTACTCCAATGCTCCAGCAAAGAGGAAATGTCCATTATGTGCGTAGCCGTTCGCCATCCCATCCAGGTCCACGCGACAGTTAGGCAAGGGCGACAGGTCACCGGGTATCTAAGTTCTCCTATGCTAGTTTGTTTTATGTTTAATCATGCTATTGCTACATGTAAACTTGAACTATGGCCATCTGTCCTGGTTTCGTTCGGGCAGGACAGAGGGCAAAACAGTGTTCCAAACTATGTCGGTTTCCGGTAAAACGACAACATTTTTTGTGAATCAGAACGACTATATCTCTGTGTATTTTGTCAATGTTTCTCTGATAACTTAATATAGCAGGTACTATCTTTAAAAAAAAAAAAATGTGGAGAGTAACTATTTTAGAAGTTTTGGAACTTTGTGGGGGAAAATATTAAATCTGTTTAACTGTGGTTGGGTATGTTATTATTTCTTATTGTTTATTTAATATTTAGTTAAATTATATATGCTAATATGTGTTATTTGTTTTTTTTATTATTGTTTTTTATTGTTACAGATGTAAATTATGTTTGGTGGAAAATATGTTTACATTATATTTGGTGGAAAAGAGTATGTTGGAGGATGAGACTTAACTCTTTTGGTATGTATGTCAAATTTGTTTTAATCACAACTTGTTTTATTTATCTAAAATGATACATGTGTACATTTTATTTTAAATTTATACATAAATTTTATTGTAAATTTTTAATTTTTGAATTATGTTTTATTTTGCATGTTTGAATTGCAAATTTTTTTAGTTTTGACTTATGTTTTTTTTTTGCAGGTTTGAATTGCAGGTATGGAGTGATCTATCTTAAAGCGATGGCTTAGAGTCTAGAATTTTGGAGTTAAATGTCTTAGTTCTTGTTATCATCCTAAAATGGATGTGGAACCTATGTATTTGGCGATGTAACTATTCAAACTTTGATATTATATATATATATATGGAATTCAAAATATCAATTTATTGTCTCATATTTGATTTCTCTTATATTGTTTATATGATACACTTAATTTATGTTAATTTCTCAAAATATCAATTTATTCAAAAAAATGTGAACTAAAAATTATAGTTTTTCACTTATAATTTAAATTTTGTTTGATTTGGAAATATGGTTGAAAATAGTCAAAACAAGTCATCACATGGGTTATATTTTCTTTCACACCACTACTATTTTATAGGATTTGTTCAATGGGAGTTTCACTATGAAGCTTATAAGACTTTGTTCTCATTTTAGTAATATTGATTTTCTTCTTTAAGCTAGCTATAACATAAATATGCTATTCATATTATAACTTCTTTCTTTATAGGACATTAATTTTGTGTTTTCTCCATTTCTTCATTGCACCACAATTTATGTTCCATAAATGGTAGGCTTGTGGTATTTTCATTTCACCAATAGAGATCTCTATGAAATTAAAATGATGAGAGTCTTTATCTTTACTATGTCAATGTTGAAATAAAATTGCTTTGTTGTTAATATGTTAATCACCAATACTAATGTAAGAATAGATTTGTTTTGGTTTGGTTCAAGACTTGGCTTGATAGATTGTGGTGGTCTAACCAATGCTCAAAGGTGTATGCACTAAGTTGATGGAAAAAAGTGGCAAAGTTGTTAGTTTTGAACTATTGTTTTGTATATTCTCCTTCTTACAATGCATTAAATTAACCATCAAACTCTTAAATACTTTCCTACTATGTATTAATTTAAATGCTTCCTTTTATGTTATAGGTTATCAAATTTCAACATAATCATGTGTACGAAAGAACTAAGAAAATTAGTGTAACAATGGGTTAGAAGACATAAAAAGAAAGAATCACTTGAACAAATGGAAGAATGAAGAAATCTACTATAAATATTACAAAGTAAGATAACCATGGTCTCACATTTACATCAGCATTTCAATGAAAGGTTTTAATGGTCTTTGAATTCACCTTCTTTCTCATACGAACAACTATGAGAAAACTACAAAGAAGATAAGAATAGCTAAGAAAAGCACAAGAAGAGATAGAAGAGATCACTCATGTAAT
>SNQJ01S0039325.1:178010-200378 GCA_010110895.2 Picea sitchensis
AAACATGAATACTTTATCAATATTCACCATCTTAGTCATGTAAATATTTTGTCTTGTCTTGATTTTACTTGCACTATGTTTATTTATATAAAATATTGGATGAAATAATTTCAATATACTATTTTCTTGATTTCAAAACAAGTCATCAAATTTTATAGTTTCTTATGAAATTTCACAATGAGATATTCAAGAAAATGTAAAAGGTATCATCGAGGAGATTCATTTAGGGGGCTCAATCAAAGCCTTCAGATATATTTGAGAAGCTTGATCCCAAAAAACCTTCATTTAGGCCCTCAAAATGCCCCCAAAAGTTAAACACTACTAAAAATAGTAAATTACCAAAATTGTCAGAAAATTGTTTTGATCTAGTTGGAAAAGGTGGGTGGCCAAAAATATCCACCTTGATCACCCTGATCCTACTTCCTCTAATCAAACGACAAAAAAATATGTTCCCTATCATCATCCTCGCCGTAAAAATTGAAGGAATAGAAATCATGCTTTCATATCTTTGTAGAAGAGATGTAAAAGACATAATTGTGAGCCAATGTCAACTACCAGGATAGATAGTGGTTAGATTTATGGATGGTCTCATAATCATTTGACTAGATGTTTGAGGACTTCATGGCATTGTGTATCATCGATTTTATAGTCATGTAATGTTCCTCTCACTTACTGGTGATTTCCTTGAAAGTGGTCGACTGAGGATTGACCCAACATGATAGTCGACTGAATTTTTGAAAAAGTGCTTAAGGAGAAGCACATGTTCAGGGGGAGCATCCCTTTTCCATTGATATCAAAGGGGGAGAGTTACATGAAGTGGGAGAATTCATTTTATGCCCGGTTAACTATGTGTTTCGTTGCAGGATTTCCATCAATGAAAAAGGGGGAGATTGTCGAAATTATTGTCATTGGTGTCAAAGCATTAATGATTTCATTGATATCATATTACGACATTAAAATACACACGAAATTTCCAAGATTGATTTATATATATAGGTTTACAAGTATATTAAAAAATGGGTGTATGTGAAGAAGTCAAAACTAAAATGGTGGTTTCAAACCCATGGGTTTGGGGTATTTTCCCATGGTATTGTGATGCAGGAGCATCTACAACTCATCAAGCGAGCCAACGCGTGGAGAAGAAAAAGACAGCTGGACAAGCCAACAAAACTTCTTTTTGAATTTCACCTTGATGTAATTGCGCCAAACACTAATGTGACGAGTTAATGAAGCACACTTGTATTGTATTATAGATAAGAAGGCATTATTAGTTTTTAATGCTGTTAGATAGGAATTTATTGTAGATTTGATAGCTTCAGAATTCGAGAGGGCAAACGGAATATAGGCACCCTCCTTTGTATCATTGTATTATTGGAAGCATTCTGAAGAGAAGAGCAGAGCAGAGAATTTGTGAAGAGCCCTCATGTACAGATTGGATTAATAGAAAGAGATTTTGATTCAATTTCATGACTGGTGTTGTTTTCTCTGTGTATGTGCTTATGTGCTTATGAATGTTTCCTTCCTTGTACGCATTTGCTTTTGAATATGATGTGCATGTGTTTTCAGAGATTTATTGAAGTCTGAAAGAGGAGAGAATGAGTTTCAATTGCTTCTCTGTTTGAGCCAAGAGATTCCTGCATAGAGTGCAGTTGAATTCCTCCGCTTAGAGTGCGTTGAGGGGGCTCAGTAGTTAAGCCTTCATTCTCGTTCACTCAGAAGTTGAATTGGGTCGAGGAAGCGTGCAGGAGAAGTGCAGGCTGGATAGAAATCTCAGCAGTTTGCCTGAGCAGAGGGAACCAGGGATTTTGTGATTGTGAGTGCACAGAGTCCGTGTGACTTCAAAACTTTGAGAGCTGTTGAAGATTGAGTGAGGAGAGCGTGGGTGAAAAGTCTCTGACGGAGTCAGAGGACTTAAGCTCAGGAGGGATAGTCCCCTGGTGACACTGCAAGAACAGACTAGGGAGAAGGTTCGAGAGGAAGAAATCTCTAAGGGAAAGAGTCAACGGACAAGGTTCACAGAAGGAAATCGCGAAGTCTCGCTGACCGTCCGATCGTGGAGGAGCTGCGTGGGAATTAACCCGTAGGCACAGGAAAAGTCAAAGCCATTGTGATTCAGCGTTCGACGTTTGGCAAGACAAGAGTTGCATGCACGTCGAAACCGCGAATAGAGATTTCTCGAATTAATCGGGGCCGTCGATCAGAGCAAGGACACGTGGCRCAAGATCCCAAGGAGTCAGGATTCGGAGTTTGGAAAGGTTTGTGACCTTGTGCGTTAGAATCGTGAATTCCCGAATCGCGATTTACCGATAGCGCGAGTGGGAGAAAGGTGTTAAATCATAAGACATAACCGGAGGCATTGACAGGTGGTGTCAGATCGGAGTTTGGGGTTCAGAGAATTGGAGGGCGTGTGAATCGCGGCATCATATTCACCGATTTCCCGATAGGGAATTCCCTGACGAGTAGAAGCGTTGACTCGTTGACCATCGGGGATCGGGGTTTTGAGTTGCATGTGAATTGTGTTCCCGAGTTTTGCGGTATCGCGAAACCCGATCTCCCGAGACTCGAAGGGAGGTTGTGGTAGGAGTTGCTGTGGGTAGTGAAGACTCCCGAGAGGGAGTTGGAAGATCCTTTGACTCTTCGGGCCTGTGTGTGTGTTAAGAAGGTCCTGGTGAGCGCGGGTTGGACCGTGAGGGTTGCGACTTCGCACCATATTGGGAATTTATTATTTAATTAATAGACATGTCCCTTCATGAAGGGTTATGAAAAAACATAAAAAGAGAAATAATTGAGTGAAAGTGTGTGTGAAAAAAAGATGAACAAATATTGAATATCATTCCAAAAAGGAAGAGTTGTGAAATCGATTTCGGGTCATCTTGGAATTTTTGCGATAAATGTTTTTCTGGGATGTTTCAGACTCTGAGATTTTGAAGAGATGGCAGAGAGATCTTGGTGTACATGTGGTAAAATTTTTAGATGTTATTTCACTATGGAAATTAGGGTTCCTGAAATCCATTTCAAACAGGTCATCTTGGAACTTTCGCTATAAATTTATTTATGGGATGTTTTAGACCTTGAAATTTTTTAAATACAGAGGACCGGTCTTCGTGTACACGTGGTAAAAATTTCATATGATGTTTTTCTACACTTTCAGATATATTATCTGTGGAACTTAGGGTTCCTAAATTCTCTTGAAATCAGTTTCAAAAATGTCAATTTCACATTTTCACTATAACTTCTATTATGGGACTCTTCAAAGTGTGATTTTTTTACAAAACAGAGGAGACATACAGAAGTACGTAAAAATTTTAGAAGTTGGTTCGATGTACTTTCTGATATATGCTCTGTGGAAGTTAGGTTTTCTGAGATCAGTTTCGAACAATTGAGTTTCCATTTTCACTATAGCTTATTTTATGGGACTCTTAAGATTGTGAAAATTTCATATAATAGAGGAGACATACAAAAGTACCTTAGGCAACAATTTCATAATCAGATTTGTAAAACTGGATATGTGGCATGTAGTACAAGTTTGTTCTTGGGAAGAGACCCAAAACATCAAGCTTTGAGAAAGTTGTCATTTGGAAATTCAAATTTTGGTCAGACATGGTAAAGGAATAAGTAATGAATAGACTTGGTGAAGGAAAAAGAAGTGAGTGTACATTGTAAAGTAAAAATAAGTGAGCATACATGTTGAAGGCATAAATAACAAGCAAAATCTGTGAAGGTTGTTGCAGCTTAGAGATTGATGTCTCTTTATAAATTAGTGCTTAGCGGTGCAGATTGGTGTCTATGGATATTTGTAAGAGATTGGTGTCTCTTGCTAATTTGGTGCCTACAAATAATTATAAAGAGATTTTTTGTGGTTTTCTCCTAAAAGAGTTTACATGTCTTATGTTCCATGTTCTGCAATATGATTGTTTTCTTATGGTTGATGAATGTTTGAAAAAATAAAAAATTGTCTTCTATTGATTCACCCCCCCCCCCCTCGATATAAGTGTGCTCTCAACCACCTCATAATGAGCTACACTCCAAATACAATACTTCTCAACATTCCCATTACATTGTTTACACCCCTTTATATAATACTATCTACCACCTAATAATGTTTTAGAGGAGGAACCTTCTAATAATCCCTCTTACATTTATTGTATTCACACTAGGTCTTATTTACTAAAAGTAGCCTCCATACATAACATTATATATTTAATATTATTCCCCTTGGGTACCTCCCTAGGTACCCCATATTATCCCCCTAGCTACACTACACTAGTATGCATTTTCTTATTTATTTATTTATTTGAAATTGTTTTTTGTTTGAAAGTGGAGTTTTGCAATATAGTGGGAAATACTACTAAATATTCCCAAGTATGATGCTTTCTCAACTAATCAATATAATTACATATTATCTATGAGACTATATTTTTCTTGGAATGTTCCAAAGATTATAGTATTTTAATAATTAGATGGCATTTAACTCAAGTTTTCTTTTTTTACAAGTTTTGACATGGATTTTTTTTATTTTTGGAAGATTAGAAATCAACTTTTTAAAGTTTTTAATTTTTTTTAATGAGTCATCCTATTTTTGTTTTCTCAAATATATGATATCAAGACTTGATAGAGGAGAGTAAACCATTTTGTTACTATGTTTTAGCACTTATTTTTAAAATTTAAATGTGATTTATATAAATATATAATTAATTTTAATGACACAATATAGGGTAAATGTTATGATGTATGAAAAACATGTTTTAGCTCACACTTGACATGCTTATTTATTTTTTGATACTTGTAAATGATACCATAAAATAAAAATAATACATTATGATTACAAGTCAAAACACCATTTTATTGTTGTAGTTGAATTTAAATTTATATCCTTATCATCTCAAATATTTAAGTAAGAATCATTTTTTATTGAGTTAGATAATTTCATGTTTCAAATATAACTCTTTGTAGTTATTAATTTTATATTTACAAGAAAAACATTATTTTGGTGTGAAGAACCAAAGTTATGTGCTGCAATTTCTTTGTTTTATCATATTTTATCATATTATCAATTTATAAATAATACTAACTTCCAATTATTAAAAAAATTAAAGTGTAACAAATTAATGAGAGCGTCTTTGTGATTAGTGTTACATTCCTATTATAACATTATTTGCAATATAAATATTTGTTGATAACTTGAACTTTTAATATTGTTACCATGAATTAACAACTCTACTAAACTCTATTGTGTTAGTCTATTTAGCAAATTATCTTGGCTTCTTCTGAAAGAGTATCTTATATAATCAACATTTCTTTGAAATGGTTAAATGCGAATTTGTCTATTGTGTTAGTCTATTTAGCAAGTTATCTTGGCTTCTTGTGAAAGAGTATCTTATATAATCAACATTTCCTTGAAATTGTTAAATGAGAATTTATAACAAATGATTATTTTCATTTTGCTATGATTGATGTACTTGTTATGATGATATCATGAATTATTGGTTTATATATGATTGATGTACTTGTCACGATGATATCATGAATTATTGGTTTATAAATTAGATCATCAAATTAAAACAAAATAAAACAATAAATTGAAAATTATTCTCTTTGATATAAACAATAAAAATAAATAAACAATAAATAAATTATTCTCTTTGGTAAAAGTTATTTTCTAATAAATAAACAATAAAAATAATATTAAAAATCAAAATATTTTATAAACACATAAACTATATCCAAATTATAAATATAGTTCTAATGTATTTATGTTAAGCTAATCAAAACAGAAAATACTTTTAATCTTTATATATGTATATATAAATAAAGTTCTTGAAAAAAACATTATAGAGCTCTTTAGCATAAAAAAAAAAAAAACATATATATAAATACTTTTAATCTTCGTATATGTATATAAATAAAGTTGTTGAAAGAAACATTATAGAGCTCTTGAGCATTAAAAAAAAACATTTTTATCTCAACAATATTAATATTTTTTTATCAGAGTCAAAACACTATTAATTTTATGTTTTATCATAGTCAAAACAGAAAATATTTTAATCTTCATATATTTACATATATAAATAAAGTTACTGGACGCAACAAACTCGAGCAAACCTAAAAAAAACCCTAAATTGCCTACCCCAATGTCGCGAAGAGACATTATTTTGAACCTTTGAAATCCTTGCACAATTCTGTTGAATTCACATCATTTCCTCCTTGCACAATTCTGTTGAATTCACATCATTTCCTCCTCCCTCCGTACTGTAAATTAACCTCATGGAAAGCCAGATCGAAATAGACTCTGAAGTTGCTTCGGTTTCTTGTGTAGGATCATCTCTGGGGTCTAACCCCCTGCAGGCCGAACACTTGATAGCGCAAGTCGAATGCATTCCTCTGAATTGATGGAGAAGAAGAAATAACAGAGGAGTGTTTCTCAGCAGCAGTATGGCTATGAATTCCATTATAGGTCGTCAGAACGTATTCAGGATCATCAGAGCAGCGCTCCACCTGCTTCTTCACCGGGCATCCGTCGGCTTGACATCTGAAATAATATCTGTTAATTTATTCAGCAGTACATTAATCAATTCAGTGGACATGAATATCGAGCCAGGTTAAAAGTTTTATGCACCACTAATCATAATATATGTATAATAGGCTATATATATGTTACTCCCGTGACTGAATACCTGTGATGAATTCTATCTTTTATGTGTTTCTGACCATATTTCTTCCATCTGTACCCATCGTCAAGAACATCCTCATCGCTCTTTGTTCTCAGACATATAATTCTCTCCTCCTGTACAACACGATCTGCATTATCTTGCCCTCCTGTAAAACTATTGGATGTATTAGCTGCATCCATCAATTCCACAGCACTGAAATATTTATCAAGATTCTAACTCTCTCCAGAACAGTCATTGGGAGAAGTCTACACCTAAAAAGCAAGAAGGTGGTGTATTTAAATCAAGCAGAAACCAGTGGATCATGTGCTCTCTTAACCTACTTTCTGATGCTGCCCCTTCAGAGGCCAAATGGGTACTATTGAGTAACAAGATTCCATGCAATTTGGAATTATTTTATTGAAATCCACAGTTGTGAATGGTAGATATTGCAGTCTGTTACTTATGGGCTGTTTGTCTTAAGCATTTTTAAGCACGTTGGGAAGAAGACTCGGTCACGGGGTAATATAAATTGAAGTTTAAAGCCTCTTGTCACCATTCGTCACATTTCTTTCTTCTGAGAAATCTTGTTTTGTCAGAACCCTAATACGGATTCGATCGCTATTGACTGGTTTTCTTATACAGGATATACCCGTCCAACAGTTTTGAAGACGGTGAGCGGTATCGCAATTCGGCTCTCCACTTGCGCTTATTTTATAAGAATACTGTAACCCATTCGAGGCCATTACAGCCTTTCCATTCTATGAAGCCACGCAAAGCGTTAAATAACACACGCCGCATCTCCTAAAGCCGGGCGATCTCTATTGGATATTCACTCGTCACCTCGCTGGAAACAAAGATTCTCTCGTAACAGTAAACTATTGAATTTCTTTAATACCTAACCTTATCTCCTCCTGGACCTGATACGTCCCCCCTCTACTCGTCGCAAATCCAGAGGACATCACGCTGACTCGTCACTGACGTGAATCTAGGGCGCGACATGCATGCCCAACTCTTGGGAAGTACGAGTCCAGCTCTTACCACTTGATTAATATTTGTTCCTCGCCTGAGTAGAGCGGTATTGTCTGCTCAGTCAACTCCTCATTTTAATAGCTGATGTGAATCCGTAGGTGTGTAACGAGCAATCTTGTCTTTTCTTTAATAGCCCTTAAATATGCTTTCTGGTTTGATCACAATTTGGATTAAAAAAATTTGATGTAGTATTATTTTTTACGCCCACTATTTGGTGCATATGGCAGTGTTAAATTTTGCATTTACTAATTTTTTTATATTTCTTCCTTGGTATTTGGACATTCATGCAACTTGATATTCCACTTATTCAACTACTTTTTATTTTGTTTCATTTAAATTTTTTTTCTAGGATCTAACTCCTCTTCTATAGCTAATTTGGGCCACCATTGGTTATCCATGTTTTCCACCTTCTTTAAATAGCTTATTAATTGGTTATCCATATTCCAAAAATACTAAAACTTAGAATTTTTATACAATATCTTTTTCCAATTTTTAATGGAATATTATTCCATACTTTTGTGAAATAGTATTATTTTTGTTTAATAATTAAAAATGGTTTATAAT
This sequence comes from Picea sitchensis, assembly GCA_010110895.2. Classification (NCBI taxonomy): domain Eukaryota; kingdom Viridiplantae; phylum Streptophyta; class Pinopsida; order Pinales; family Pinaceae; genus Picea; species Picea sitchensis. The sequence goes on from SNQJ01S0039325.1 coordinate 186,254, forward strand.
GAAAGTCACTTTTAAGTAGGAGCAAAGTTATTAGCTAAGCTAAAGCTTCATTTTAAAAGGTGCAACTCATATTAACTAGTTTGTTTTTTTCGTGCTTTTTTTGAATCACCATACCAAGTTTTGTAATATGAACTCCAATCAAAGTATAATTCATAGATTTTTTTATAACTTATCATAAGTTATTTATGATAATTTTTTATTGTGTTTAATTTTGGTGGTTAAGAGGATAAGTTGTTATTTTCCCCACACAAATTTAAATCATGTTTGTGATATGTTTATTCATCATATAATGATTAGGGCTAGTAGTGTATCAACAATCTTATTATCTCTTTACTACTTGAAAGTGGATGAGATGTTTCCAAATATTTAAAACTCAATGAATTAATTCCATATATTGTCAATAGATACCTAATTAAAATTTTCTTAAACAAAACACTTTAATTTATGCTAACAAATTTATTAAAAATACCCCATTCAAAAATATGGAAAAACATTTCATTTTTCCAAAACAATATTCCTAAAAAATCATTCATTATAATTGGTCACCAAATTTAACTCAATCATTATAACTGATATGTCATAAATATCTATTTTAAATCTCCTAACCTTTATCCTTATGTCATAAATATCTATTTTAAATCTCCTAACCTTTATCCTTTCTCTTTAACATTATGTGAATTTAATGTTTTTTTAAAAAAAAAATATATATATATTATGTTCTCAAATTTAAAATAATATATTTAAAAATCTCAAAACTAATTTTTTCTTAAATTTTAAAATTAATATATTTAAGAAATAAATCATTTCACAATAAATAGATTTGAAGATAAATCAATTCACAAAAGGCAATTGTGTATTTGCCCATTTATTTGAAAGGTAAAACGCATATTATACATGGGAGAATTTTGTATTAAAAAAAAAAAACCGACTAGATTTAAAAGTATTATATTTAAGAAGTAAATAAGAAGTAAATCATTTCAAAATAAATAGATTTAAAAATAAATCAATTCACAAAAGGTAATTGTGTATTTTTTCAAGTAGTTTATTTGGAAGGTAAAACACATATTATACATGGTAGAATTTTGAATTTTTTTAAAAAAATTAGAAAAGGTAATTGTGTATTTTTCCAAGTAGTTTATTTGAAAGGTAAAACACATATTATACATGGTAGAATTTTGAATTTTTAAAAAAACATTAGAAAAACTAGATTTAAGAATTAAATTATTTCACAATAAATAGATTTAAAGATGAATTAATTTACAAAAAATTTCTTAAATTTTAAAAGGATTAGATTTAAGAAGTAAATCATTTCACAATAAATAAATAGAATTAAACAAAAGTCAATTGTGGCACAAGGTAGTAGTTTATGTGAAGATAATAAATGGTAAAATTTTGGATATAAGATTTAAAATTGTTTTTAATTATTAATATTGAATGATAAAATTTTGGGTATAAAATTTAAAATTATTTTTAATTATTGATATTAAATTTTATATTAAAATAGTTAAATTCAAAATATATATATAATTAAAATTAATTAGTATTTATTAAATTATAAAGAATTTTTTATAAGTTTATAAATATAGTTGGTTTGAAAATTATTTATAAATAAATTTATATTTCTTTGTAATCAATTATATATATTTATAATTTTTCCAATATTTTTTATAAGTTTATAAATATAATTGTTTTGAATAGTATTTACTATTTACTAATATAGATTTATTATAACTTTTAACTTATAAGCATTTAGAAGGATACAATTTTTGGAGGTGAAAACTTTTTTTAGAGTGTAAAACTGGAAAAATGGTTAAAGGTTTGTACCTATAGAAATTTGATCCTTCTAGACTAGACTTTTGATTAATCCCTCTTATTGTTTATATGTGTTTATTCATTTATATATATTTTAATGTTTTTTATTAATTTAATATTAATTTATTATTTTGTAATTTTTTACTATTATTTTAATGCCTTATATTACATGGAAATCTTTCCCATATTAAATATTGAATTGTAAAATAGGTTTAAAAGCAATCAATAAATCGGGGGTCGAATCCCGCCCTCCGAGTAAATCGTGGTGAGAATCGACCTTGAGACCTCATTTTACATAGTTCCTTCCATTTACACGGCACTTGCCAATCGGTCTACACCCCTGCGGGCTAAATTTATTATATTTAAATATTATATTTGTAATGTTATATTTTCTAATAAATTTCTTTTTAATTTTAATTTTTTACATATTATTATTATAATAAAATTTGTAAATATGATTTATGTTTGAAGTTTATAAATTTTATAAGAAAAAAAAAAAATTTGAAATAATGATCTACTTTAATAGGACTTCATTTACCAATATTAATAATAAAAATTGAAACAATGACCTACTTTGATAGTAATTCATTTACCAATATCAATAATCTTTGCGATTGAGAAAAATATCTTTTGAAATCTAGGATTAATAAAAATAAATAAAAAATGAAATAATGATCTACTTTGATAGGAATTCATTTACCAATATAAATAATCTTTGTGATTGAGAAAAATATCTTTTAAAGTCTAGGATTAATAATTAGAATTAAAAAATGATAGTTATTTAGCCATCAATAAATACTTAGGGTTACTTTATATTTTATCATGGGGTTAACGTTATCATAGATAAATCTACTCTCATAAAACGTTATCATAGATAAATCTACTCTCATAAATAATATTAATATTAATGAGTAATTGTTTTTAGTTAAGTTAATATTACAATTATTTATGAGAGTTGAGTTTGTTATACTTATACAAGAACACATATTTTATTAAATTTGGAAAATAAATGTTATAAGAATTTTATCAATAAATTTGTAATACATTTTGTTATATTTGAAAAAAATAATAAAATATTGTCACAATTATGTTTAATATTTAAGTATTTAAAAACAAATTATCCTACTTAAAACTAGATTGATAGGTAGACTATAATTCATGATGAATTTATGGAAATCTTTAATTTAATGAATCTTAAGAATGATGATATATTTGTTAATGTTTATGTCATTATTATAGTTCTTTGAATTTCAATAGATAAGAGCAACATAAGAACAAGATCATTGAGAAATACACATTCATAAGAGACACAACATTTATCCTGGGAAACCCTCTAGGGATGTTTAATATTTAAGTATTTAAAAACAAATTATCCTACTTAAAACTAGATTGATAGGTAGACTATAATTCATGATGAATTTATGGAAATCTTTAATTTAATGAATCTTAAGAATGATGATAGTGGTCGAAAGTAATGCTTGCGTCACACATATAGTTCTTTGAATTTCACAGATAGAAAGCAACATAAGAACAAGATCATTGAGAAATACACATCTATAAGAGACAACATTTATCCTGAAACCCTCTAGGGAAGAAAACCCAGCAAAACTTCCTTATCAAGTAAACTGCCAATACAATGTCAAGAGATAATTCAAACCAATACAGATAGTCCTTCCAAAAGATGCTTCCCCACTCTTCCCCTCTCTTTGTCTACCAGATCAGAGCTTGTCTCTCTCAACTGAGCAAGCGGAGTTGTGTGTTAAAGGAGGTGCTAGCTCCTCAGATATATCAGATCATAATGCAAATTTCACCCATGCTCCATCCTTCAAATCCTATTATATTTCCTGCCTCAATAATAATCAAGGTTAAATAATTTTTATTCCATTTATTACAATTGTCTGTTGACCCAATCTGCAAAAGGGGATTTATCCTATGAATAATGTACTGGCGATTAATCCACAATGGGGATTGGTCCGCGAATAAAATAACAATAATAATAATAAGAATACTCTTTATTATTATTAACACTTCTTAACAAGAAGGGTATTCTTTCAACAACATCAGGCGAGAGGCCCATATATCAACAATTGGCATCTTGAGGACAGTATCGTCATTATCATCTTGGAACATTGGTTGGTATATTTATGAGTCATCAAAAGTTTCCTCATTGGCAACATCATTCTCGAAAAGAATGCCATCATCATCTGCATCAATATACTGATAAAATGATACCCTCATCACAAAGCACTAGTTGGGTACATCATTAATACTAAGCACTAGCTCCTTCAATGTCGTACAACTTAAGCCGTAGATCGGGCAAGTCAGTCAAGCATCGTCTTGCTTTACGCCTAACAATGAGGTCGGCAAGGAATCATCTTGCTTTTACATATAACAACTAGGTCAGAAGCAAGGGAACATCACATCATCTTGTTTTACGTCTACCAACGAGGTCAGAAGCAAAGAAAACACACATCATCTTGATTTACATATAACAACAAGGTCATAAGCAAGGAACACATCATCATCTTGTTTTACAATCTAACAATGAGGTTAGAAGCAAGGAATCACTTTGATTTACGCCTAACAACTAGGTCAAAGTAAGTACCACAACGCCTTGTATATATGCTCAATAATAGCAGCCGAAGCAATGACTCATCTTGTTTTAAGTCTAACAACTAGGGTCAAGGAACACAATAAATATCTTTCTTTTTACGTCTAACATCTAGGTCATAAGAAATGACTCATCTTGCTTTTAATGCCTAACAATGAGGTTAGAAGCGAAGAATCATCTTGATTTACGTCTAAAAAACTAGCTCAGAAGCAAGGAACAAACACAACATCTTTCTTTACATATAACAAATAGGTCAGAAGCAAAGAACACACAACGTCTTTCTTTATGTCTAAAAGTGAGGTCATTAGAAGCACGACTCCATCTTAAGCTTTACATCTAATACGTAGGTCACAAGTGAATTATATACCCCTTTCAGGGAGGGTTTTTTTGGACTATACCAAGCTTATCTGAAAGTGTTCAAACTTTTACACGTAGATAGAGGGTTGGTCAACACATCAACATCCTCTTTTTTCATCCGGGGCTAATGTAATGGAGCTTCAAGGCTCCTCTATGTACCATGTCGCAGTATGAAATGATAGAGGATCTCTGTGTGCTTCTCACCTAATGTGGAATACGTGATTCTCTATCATTTTATGCAACTCTGGTTGTCAAGAGGGAATCACGATTACTCTCATCTCCAAGTCAAATAGGCTAAAGTCAGCAAATCCTTCGGCTTTTCATATAGCTTCGCAGAAGGCAGAACATGCAGCAATGTACTGCTAGCTACGAAGCTACAATCGATTGCTTCCTACTCGGCCACAAGATCATGGTTGATCCCAAACTGAAACAACATCTGAAGTGCTTTTTCTGTCAGCAATGCTTCCTGCCCAATCTGAATCAGTGTATCCACTAATGTGAAGTCAAGATTCCATCAAGCAATGTCAATGAGACATATATACATATATATATATATATATATATATATATATATATATATATATATATATATATATATATATATATATCCATTGTACCTTTAAGGTATTCCTATCACATGTTTTGCAGCCACTAGGTGAACACGTCTGGGCTCTACCAGAAACTGACTCCTAAGGTGTTCACCGTAAAAATAAAATGTCTGTTTGCGTTCATCAGGTACATCAAATAACGATCCAATAATCCGCCCCAGATAGTGTGTATATCTAATATCAAGTCTTAATGAAGTATCGACTAGCAAACTTTTAGCTTCACTTTCATGCGTATTCATGGCTTTGAGATTCTAGCATGTCGAATCTCTTTCCTTTCGACTGTGTACTTCCCCTGGTTAAGGAAGATCCTTTGACTCTGCCATACCTCAAGGCTTAAGAAATAATGCATTAGGCCAGCCAAGGTCTTTCATTTCACTCAAGGAGTCTCTTTACATTCAAATATGATTTCTTCTTCTCCAGCTAACAACAAGTCACCATCCACATATAGTAGTAGATTATTGGTTCATTATCCATAATTTTGATGTAGATATTTGAATCTACTTTACTCTTGGTAGCCCAAGTTCGCCAAGAAACTATCTATACGACCAAACCAAGCTCTAGGAGCTTCTTTCAACCTGTATAAGTGTTTCTTTGACCGCAGACATGAGACTTGCCTTTCAACCTCAAAATCCTTGGGTTTCATATACACTTCCTCTCGATAACACAATTTAGGAAATAGCGTTCCTCGACCATCTGATGCAGAACTTCTATTTCATCTCTTTAGCTGCAAGAGCTATGATGGTCCCTGGATCAAGTGTATCGCTACAGGAGCCTAATGTATCTTGTAGTCAATGCCTTCTTCTAGGAAAAGCCCTCCTCGAGCGACAAATCTTTGCTTTATATTTCAATACTTCCATCAGTATGTTTTATTTGAAGAACCATTTTGACGATACCACATCCTTACTTTGGTCCTGGGAACTATTTCCCATATATCATCTTTTATTATGGATTGGTATTCCTATCGTGGGGTATCTGCCCATTCCTTCTTTGAATGGCTTCTTCAAAGCATGTAGGCTCTCCATCTATCTAGTAGATCGATACATCAAAGCCATGTAACTGAGAATGGCTTGGTCTTTCACCTGTCTCAGGTTCCTTCCGAACACCAAATTTCTCTCCATCTTGAATAAGCCTTCTAGCCCAAGCTGTTTCTTTATGGGGAGAAAGTCATTTGAGGAGGTTCTGAACTTCTACTATATCATGGTCTCTTAGGGAGTCTCCTCATCAGGGGCTATGACTTCACTGGTTGTGCAGCTCTGGGAAACTCCCTCAATGATTCTACAATTATGGGGATTACGAGTTCCTCTTCATATACTTCTTCAAGATGGAATTGGGATTTCTTAAGTGCTTCTTCTTTATCAAAGGTCGCTAAGGCCCCTACTGAACTCAATGTGGCGGTGACCAGGTAAGTATATTCTGGAAGGCCTTTGAGACTTCACAGTATCCCACAAATATTCTTTCCAGGACCAACTTGTTTCTTTTCTCTTCGGTATATGAATAAACACTGGGATGCCCAAATATTTTGATATGGTTTACCTCCTCGCTTCTTCCTGCAATGGCTATCTTCCGTGTCTGGAGAGCCCAAGTGCACTATGGGACAATCGGTTCTACACAAACAACTACCACTTCTGCGTCTGTCTATAAGCACACACATAGGCGGATCTTCTGCCAACTTCCAACATGGTTCTCTGTTTCTCCGCTCGCCTACACCATTTTGTTGGGATCTTGATCCCAACATCTTTGCAGATATTCACTTAACTCTTTGAGGTATATTCTCCTCCATTATCTGACCTGAGTATCTTAATCTTCCCATTAAAAAGGTTTTCATCAAGGCTTTGAATTCCTTGATCTTGTTGGAACACTTCAAATATATCCAGGTCTTTTACTGAATAATCATTAATGAATGAGTATAGTATACATACCTAATAATGGAGGATTATGGCATTGGGACACACACGTCCTGAATGAATGAGTTCTAGTAATCCTTCTGCTTTGCTGCCCCTCTTTGAAGAAGGGTTCTTGATATTCTTCACACTATACATCCATTGCATAAGGACTTCCTTTGATCAACCTTGAAAGTTCCGTAAACTTCTGTGACAACTTGCATATGTATGGTAGCCTTTTGTAGTTGATGTGAGTTAATCTCTAGAGTTCACATGGATTCTTCATTAGTGTGGGTCATGGCGGTGGCTTCTGGAGTGACCCACCTTCTTCTTCCACTGATGATTTCTTCATTTATGATCTCTCCTAGCACGCTGTATTCCCTCGGTGAACCTTTTTATAGTTTTCCCCAAGGACTTGGAGCAAGGTCAACAAACAACAAGTAAGAATAAGTTAAAATAACACGAACAATCATCGTTGGCATCTCCTTTAGAGCCATCACTTATAATTTATCTGAAGCAAAGATTAAGGGTAAGGAATACAATACAAAATGAGGTCAACACTCTCATAGTGTTGTGACCAAGCATTTTTCCATGGCAATCTGAAAATAACACACAAGGTTTCTCCTAGAGGAGATGTTAGTTGTATCAGGCAAAGAATATACCTCTATATTCTCACATGCTATCAATTATAATACTTTACGACGATTTCTATCTCAACTAAATTCATTAGCTTGTCATGTGTACCTTTGAATCTTGACTAATCAACCCTGGAGCCTTGTCCTCAAGAATGAGTGTTTGATTTTCTTCCAGGTCTCCTTCACTCAAGTGACGAGTGCTTTCTTCAACCTATCTTTTGTACTAAGACAATACACTATCTTAACAAAAGGTTAGGCTAGAGGATAAGCTCTATGATCAACTTTCAATCCTTCTAATAATTTGATCATAGCTTCAACATGAAACACTGATTAAGATAATGTCATGACAAATATATGTATATCAGAATAATCACACCTAGGTTGCATCATTCCTTTGAATGTGTTAGATCTTGAGATCCTTTTGGATATATGGCAAGAGATCCCTTCTCCTACAAATACTCTTTAGGGTTTAACCATTAAACATATGTAAGTACATACCTCTGATAGCATTTGCACATAGTAGCTCCATCTGGTAGCAGCAGTAATCATTGCCAACTCTTGAGAAAATTGCAAGGGTGATTTCAACTAGTTCTACGGCTGTAGCTGCAATTGATGCTTAGGGTTTTATGAGGAAACCCTAATTTTTCAAACTTCAAATTTTGAAATTCTGATCTAGGGGATAGATGCGCTGAGCTGAGGCGAGTTAGTTGGTGCAATCAAAATTTTGAAAATCCAACTTTTACCCCCTCAAACTTGATCTGCAGATTTCTGGATTGGTGCTTCTGGTTTTCTGGTACTCTGGCACTTCTGGTACTCTGGTTTTCTGGTACTTTGTGAAACTAGGGTTTCACTTTCTAGGAGATCTAGCCACTGAAAAGGTGTGCTCTAAGTGCCAAAATGATCCTTGGGGGAGGGCACAACTTTCTAGGTGGTTTTAGGGATGAAAATATTCACTTTTGAAAAACCCTAATTTGCAGGTACTACAACAGTGACGTTTTTATCTTGTGAAATATGATTCCTTTAGGTTGGCTCTGATACCATGTTAATGTTTATGCCATTATTATAGTTCTTTTCATTTCAATAGATAAGAGAAACATAAGAACAAGATCACCGAGAAATACACATTCACAAGAGACACAACATTTATCTTGGGAAACCCTCTAAGGGAAGAAAACCTAGCAAAAACTTCCTTATCATAAATTGCCAATACAATGTCAAGAGATAACTCAAACCAATACAGATAGTTCTCTCCAAAATATGCACCACTCTTCTCCCTCTCTCTTTTGCCGGTAAAAGATCAGAACTTGTCTCTCAAACTGAGCAAGTGAGTTGTGTGTTAAAGTGAGGTGCTAGCCTCTCTCTATATATATAGACTAGCACGTGTGAAGGGTCTTCACTGGCAGGGCCGACCTCTAACTCTGGGTGGGTAAACCCACCTTTATTATATTTATGGGTCTCAATAATAACTGTTGGGGCCGACTTTTTATCCTTCCTATTACAATTGTTTGTTGACCAATTCGCAAAAGGGGATTTGGTCCTAATACAATTACCGACATGATTAATCCATAATGGGGATTAATCCTATGAATAAAATAACAATAATAATAAGAATATTCTTTGCAGTTACATTATTTCAACAATATTAAGATACATTATATAGGAATAATCTAATGAACTTCGCACATAATTACATGAAATAAGTTCTCTATCTACATTTGAGGTGAACAAAGTAGGGGAAACATTGATATTTAAAGTAGTATAAATGGAAGGAAATCAACACAAAGTAAGATAAGATAAATATAATTTTATTACTGTCCAATTAGCGATCATGAATAGTTCAAAGGGACTACTATGCACAACAATATCAATACATAATGGGAGGGTGAAAGAAACTCCTATAATAAATAGAGCTAAGTTATACCATTTACTATTTAAGTCTAACATTCAACAATGATATATGGCCTTGGATCTTATAGTGGAGAATTGTTAGTGCCTAGTGGTTGCAATCCCCCCAAAAACTAGGTGGGGGAAAGAAACTAATCAAATAAGTATTAAACAAGGGTATAAGACGACCCTACGAGGATCTAATAGTGAAGGGTGTATGTCTCCATTGTTTTGTCTCATTAATCTAGAATATGGGATGGCATTGTGATTTTCCTACCTCTTAGTGCCTATGGGTAGCACCGACAAGAAGGAGGTGATTGTCCCAGCAATGTCTGGTGGAGGAGGTGGACAAGAAAGAAATATCTAAGCCTAAGGGATTCCTTCATGTATGAGGTTAGGAATCGCTTATCTAGGTATCTAAGGAAGGCAGAGAAGGAGTTTCAGGACTCCTAGTAGAGACAATGGAGCTTACCTAACATATAGTAGTAAGTGGAGCATTGAAAAAGAAGTGATCCTCCATCTTAATCTCTTATAAGTGGCGAAGCCAACACACCCTCTCTGCATGTAAAAAGTGGTGATTTATCTCCACTTAAAGCCTATGTGAACAAACTTGGAACTAGACTAGAGGTTGCTTGAGTGCATGCATCTAATGGAAAATTGTATAGGTTGGTATAAAAATAAGGTTGTCTCTCAAATCCATGAATTTATCTTTATAGAATCCCATCTTGGATTTAGCCGCATGAGGGGGATCTACCCAATAAATCTAGATTTATTTCTTGTAGATGTCTTCCCTAATGATCTTGTTTAGTTCTTGTTTTGTCTATAGAATTTGTCCATGTGAAACAAGAGAGTACCTAAATGGAGGAAGTTGATCCATTGAGATTCCTAGTGTGGACCGAAGGAAAAGGGTTGAATATAAGAACCAACACTAGGAGTAGTCAATGGAAGAAAGGGTGTCCAAAGAGAAATACATAAAGGGATAACATTCTCTACCTACTACTGATTCTGCAAATCCCCTAACACAATGTAATAATCCCAACAAACCATAGGAAAACCAACCATGGATGAGTATTATTTTCACCCAAAGGAGCACAATATGATACTGAATTTAAATGTAGAAGAGATAAATGTTGAAACACATTTGTTAAGGATTTAACTTGAAATTTGTATACATCTCCATGCTCTTTGATTATTAACAATTAATTTTTAATGACATAGATAAATTGTCATTTAAGATACCAATTTTTTATATTAGTTACATATTCAAATTCATTCATTATGACTCATGTCCCATGAACCTATATAGTCCACTTAGCACTCATTTTACCAATTAATTATATTTTGTTTTTGTAAGAAATTAATCTTTATTTATGTGGATTTTTATTTCAAAAATTACATATCACATTTATAGACTAGTAAGAATGCATTTAAGTAAATAGAAGTCAATAAATAAATTCATGCCTGGTGTCTATGATGATTTCACTTATAACTAATTGATTTAAAAATATAAACTTACAAAAAGTTATGGACTAGAAATCAAATGTCTTATAATTCAAATTCATTCATGTATGACCCATATCTAATGAGCTTGAGTAATCTACTTGGCATTGATTATCAATTAATTCTAATTTTTTTTATAAGAACTGCATCTTTATTTACATGGAGTTTTGATTCAACAATTATATATCACATTTGTACACTCATATTAATGTATATAGGAAAATAAAAGTCAATAAATAACTTCATGTATTGTTGGTTTATATGAAATGATTTCAATTATAAATAATTGGTTTAAGAATACAAATTTACAAAAAACATATGGAAAAGGAAATCAAATGCCTTACATTTAAAAAAATTCAAAGTCATTACAAATTTAAGATTTATGTGGTGTGTATTTTCAAAGAACAAATCTTCAGAGAATAACCCATCTCTCATTAACCTAAATAGCCCACTTAACACTTATTATCAAGTAATTCTACGTTTTTTTTGTAAGAAATGTATCTTTATTTACATGATGTTTTATTTCAAATGTTACATATCACATTTATATAGTCATATTAATACATGTATGAAATTAAAATCCAATGCATAACTTTTTGCCTTATGGCTGATGGATTATATGATGAGATCATTGCAATTGAAAATAATTTATTTACTAATACAAATATTGTTAGGGACCTAACCTCCCTAACCCCTCACGTAGGTAGAATAATATAATTCCATGTAATAAAGGTCAATATTGTAGATTTTAACCTTGTACAATATTTATTGCAAACATATTTTCAGTAAAAGAATAGAAACAATACAATGGAAAATATAAACATTACACAAATATTTTCCCCCTAGAAACCCAAAACGGGAAAACCAACATATTCTATATTCATTCATCGTGATACAATGTTTACAATACAATATATATATAGGATCCAATGGCATCCAAAACCCTAACCCAATGACCTAGATTAGTCAACAACCCTAATTTCTTAATCGGAAATAGAAAACCATCGAAAAAAAACCATGTGCTGAAAAACCACCTAAATATGTGACACACTTTCCGAGGCAAAAAAAATATAACACATACCCAACGCAACACAGACACTACTACTCGTGCAAATAATATAACACATACCCAAGATTCTCCCACTTGTTGTTTTCTTTGCATACAGGGGGTTACATGGTTACATAGTCAACAATCCAGGGCAACAATGCCCATGGATCCTCTACACCAAGAGAACTTCTCAATGCTCACATATTTTGTTAATGAGTCTGCAAAATTATTCAAAGTCTCCACCTTCATCAACGATACTTTATTTTCTTCAATCATTTCTCTCACAAAGTGATATTGAATATCAATATGCTTTGTCTTTGAATGATAAGTCAGGTTTTTCACCAGAAAAATTGCACTATGACTGTCACACTCTATCATTACAACTTGTTGTACCAACCCAATACTTGAACACAATCTTTGTGACCATACTTATTCCTTACTTTAATGAGTGGCTTCCATGTATTTAGCTTCTGTAGTTGAAAGTGCCACTACAACCTGCCTTTTTCTCATCCAACTTATTGCTCCTCCAAATAGGTTAAAAACATACCCACTTGTAGATCTCCTACGATCCAGATCTCCATCCCATTCTGCATCCACAAAGCCATGTATATCCACCATTCTATCCAATATCGTCCTTCCTTCGTAGCACAATCCATATCTAGCAGTGCCACGCAAATACTTGAAAACCCTTTTTACTGTTGTCCAATGCTCCTTCCCTATTTTTGACATATACCTGCTCAAAACTCCCACTGCATGTGCAATGTCCAGTCTAGTACATACCATTGCATATATCAAACTACCAATTGCACTCTCATATGGAACACGAGACATGTCCTCCTCCTCTTCATGTGTCTTGGGACACTGATCCACAAATAACTTTAAACCAATAGGAATAGGAACCTTGACTGGTTTACATTCCTTCATATTAAACCTCTGCAATATTGTCTCGACATATTTTCTCTTATTTAACCATAGCTTCCTCCTTTTCCGATCTCTTTTAATTTCCATTCCCAAAATGAAATTTGAAGCACATAGATCCTTCATGTCAAATTTAGAGGACAACTAAGCTTTCACATCCTGGACAATCTCCTTGTTGTTTCGTATCAGCAACATGTCATCCACATACAAGACCAAATAAATCAAATGATCACCAATTAATTTAAAGTACACACAATGATCCTCTTTACTTCTAGTGAAGCCAAGTCTGAGCATATAAGTATCAATTTTTTTATACCACATCCTTGGTGATTGTTTTAAACCATACAGGGAATTTTTCAACTTGCATACCAACTCCTTCTTTCCCTTCAAAACATAACCTTCTTGTTGCTTCATATAGATTTCTTCTTCCAGATCCCCATGTAGGAATGTTGTCTTCACATCCATATGTTCTAATTCAAAATCAAATGCAACAACAACAGATAACAAAAATCTTATAGAGGTTAACTTGGCAACAGGAGAAAAAATCTCACCAAAATCAATTCCCTCAACCTGGGAATAACCCTTTGCTACTAACCGAGCTTTGTATTTCTCCACTTTTCCTTCTGCATTCAGATTCTTTTGAAATACCCATTTTCTACCAGTGGGCTTTCTTCCAATCAAAAAATACACTAGATCCCAAGCCTCATTCTTATCCAAAAATTCCACTTCTTCATCCATGGCCCTTTTCCAGAGATTTCCATCCTCTGAATCCATTACCTCCCTGATAGTTCTAGGATCATCATCAATAATAGACAAAGAAAAATTTGAACATAAATCAGATGGAGTATACCTTTTCGGTAGCCTTCTTTCTC
>SNQJ01S0039325.1:211353-227108 GCA_010110895.2 Picea sitchensis
CCCACGACGAGGCGTTCCTCGTTTCCTTGGCATGTTGCTGAGTTTTGTCCAGGAAAAACACACAGACCGGGACGAGGATAGGAACCAATTCAAGGCACTCACATCAATTCTCCAGGGCCTCCAGACGCAGAGCAGAGCCAAGAACGGAGCAGAAAGACACTCATAATCCATCTGCATAACCCAATAACCACCTTTATCATCGTTGTTCCTGGTCTCGTTAATACTCGCGCGAGGGAGGAGTCCTCCCATGGCAGAGCTAGTGTTAATGTGGCCCTCCATCCGTAGTGTGGGTGGTGTGGATGCCACGCCCAGCATTTAAGCCTTGGCTGAGTGCGGGGACAGTTGGCACTCCTTCGCCACTTGTCACCCCATACGGGTAATAGAGGTATTAATATTAAAGTAATGCTAATTAGAAATTGTTTTTGAATTAAGTTAATATTACAATTATTTATCTAAAATTATTAGATTTGAGTTTGTTATACTTATCAACGAATATGTGTTTTATTAAATTTCGAAAATAAATGTTATTTTATCAAGAAATTTGGGATACATTTTGTTATATTTGAAAAAATTAATAAAATATTGTTTTAATTAGAATTATATTTAACATTTAAGTATTTTAAAGGAAATTTTCCTACTTAAAACTAGATTGAATTTATGAAAATCTTTAATTTGTTGAATTTTAAGAATGATGATATGTTGAGATACATTATATAGGAATAATATAATAAACTTCCACACATAATTACATGCAATAAGTTCTCTATCTACATTTGAGGTGACTAAAGTAGGGGAAATATTTCTATTTAAAGTAGCATAAATGGAAGGAAATCAACACAAAATAAGATAATATAAATATAATTTTATTAATGTCCAATTAGTGACCATGAATAGTTTAAAGGGATTACTATACACATTAATATCAATACACAATAATATCAATACATAATGGGAGGGTGAAAGAAACTCCTATAAGAAACAAGAAACAGAGCTAAGTTATACCATCTACTATTTAAGTCTAACATCCAAAATGAGATATGGCCTTGGCTCTTATAGTGGAGAAGTTTCAGTGCCTAGTGGTTCCAATCTCCCCAAAAACTAGGTGTGAGAGAGAAACTAATAAAATAAGTAGTAAACAAGGGTATAAGACGACCCTACGAGGATCTCATAGTGAAGGGTGGATATCTCCCTTATTTTGTCTCATTAATCTAGAAGATGGGATGGCATTGTGCTTTGCCTACCTCTTGGTGACTCTCGGTAGCACCAAGAAGAAGGAGGTGATTGTCCTAGCAAGGTCTGGTGGAGGAGGTGGCCAAGAAAGAAATATCTAAGCCTAAGGGATCCCTTCATGTATGAGGCTAGGCATCTCTTATCTAGGTATCTAAAGAAGGTGGAGAAGGAGTTTCAGGATTCCTAGTAGATGTAATGGAGCTTACCTCACATATAGTAGTAAGTGGATCATTGAAAAAGAAGTGATCCTCCATCTTAATCTCTTATAAGTGGCGAAGCCAACACACACTCTTTGCATGTAAAAAGTGGTGATTTATCTCCACTTAACGCCTATGTGAACAAAGTTGGAACTAGACTAGAGGTTGCTTGAGTGCATGCATCTAATGGAAAAGTGTATAGGTTGCTATAACAACAATTTTGTCTCTCAAATCCATGAATTTATCTTTATATAATCCCATCTTGGATTTATCTGCATGAGTGGGATCTAACCAAGAAATATATATGAATTTCTTGTAGATTTCTTCCCTAATGATCTTGTTTAATTCATGTTTTGTTTATAGAAGTTGGCCATGTGAAACAAGAGAGTACCTAAATGGAGGAATTTGATCCATTGAGATTCCTAGTGTGGACTGAAGTAAAAGGGTGGCATCTAAGAACCAACACTGGGAGTAGTCAATTGAAGCAAGGGTATCCAAAGAGCAATACATAAAGGGATAACATTCTCTACCTACTACTGATTTTACAAATCCCCTAACCCAATGTAACAATGCCAAAAAACCATAGGAAAACCAACAATAGATAAGTATTATTTTCACCCAAAGGAGAACAAGATAATAAGAATTTTAAATGTAGAAGAGATAAATGTTGAAACACATTTGTTAAGGATTTAATTTGAAATTTGAATATATATCTCCATGCTCTTTAATTATTAACAATTAGTTTTTAATGACATAGATAAATTGTCATTTAAGATATCAATTTTTAATATTAGTTACATATTCAAATTCATTTATTATGACTCATCTCCCATGAGCCTGGATAGTCCACTTAGCACTCATTTTACCAATTAATTATAAGTTTTTTGTAAGAAATTAATCTTTATTTATGTGGAGTTTTATTTCAAAAATTACATATCATATTTATAGACTCATAAGAATGCATTTAAGTAAATAGAAGTCAATAAATAAATTCATGCCTTGGTGTCTATGATGATTTCACTTATAACTAATTGATTTAATAAAATATAAACTTAAAAAAAGTTATGGAATAGAAATCAAATGTCTTATAATTCAAATTCATTCATGTATGAACCAACTCTAATGAGCTTGAGTAATCTACTTAGAACTCATTATCAATTAATTCTATTTTTTTATTATAAGAAATGCATCTTTATTTATATGGAGTTTTAATTCAACAATTATATATCACATTTGTACACTCATATTAATGTATATAGGAAATAAAATTCAATAAATAACTTCATGTCTTGTTGGTTGTAACATCTCGCTCTTGCATTCACTGAGCTAACTTATTCTTTGAGGACACTTGCTTGCAAGTGATCCGGTTATTACACTATTGGTCATTTTGATTATGATTTTAAGATATTGTGGATTTGATGATATTTTATTTAGTTGTATTTACATAGATAGGTGCTATTGACTGAGTTCTCCTGAGTGTGCATGATTCTGGACATTGAGGAAGCAGAGGCATCGATGAAACCCCTTGGACTCTGGATCGAGTCAGGGAGTGGACTGTTAGGGTTTGAATGTTGTTGATGTGACATATGTACATATGATTAGATGTTATGATGATTGATTATTATTGCTGACATGATTCGTTGATGGATGCAGGTTGACGATAACTTGCTGACCAGACTCACATTTCGAGTAGAGGGGTCATGCAAGACAAACAAAGACATTGAGGGAGAGGTGTGGCAACATCCCTGCCACAGCCTACTAGTGCTATCGTCATGGCTCGAACTGTAGGTTAATGATTACCCAGTTCGAGAAGACCCACGATGTTGTGAGGGTAGATTGTGACATTCTCTCATGATGATTCTGAGGGGCACGCAATAAGGAAGGGGCTCTATTCCTTAGAGGCCCTTAGTCTCCCACAAGATCACCTGGTGGAGTATTGACTCCATGGGTTTGACATCTACCAAATTCAGTTAAGAGGCGAGTAACATCCTTGGACACGTAGTGCGTCTTGAAGGGCACGTTGCGCAAAGAAAACAGAAAGAGGTGAGTGGCACCCTTGGAGCACGTAGTGCATCTTGAAGGGCACGTTGTGCAAATAAAATGGAAGAAGGTGAGTGGAACCCTTGGATCATGTAGTGCATCCTGAAGGGCACGTCGTGATTTTCACTAATAAGTAAATAAACATAGTGCCTAGAAAACTATGCCTCCTTAGGACCTGGTCGGCCTTAAAACAGATGATCGTATGAGTAAAAAAAATCAATAACTAAAAGTTCCCTTAAAAATTGTCGCCCAACCTAGTGAAAATTAAAACCTAGTTCTAAGTAGAACATGTGGATAAAGAAAAACTAATTAAACATGTAACACGAAGGGGGGTAAGAAATTAAAACTTAATTATTAAAGTAAAAAAATTATAATGGAGGATTAAAATATTAAAAGGGTAAATGATTGTTTTTATCTACACTTGCTAAATTGATCTTTTTTGTTAAAAAGGAAAAAGGGGGAAACTTAAAAGAAAAATGAAACTTAAAGCAAAAGGGAAACTCAAAGAAAAGGGGAAACTTAAAGAAAAAGATGAATGTCTAACTTAGTAAGGAATCTTGCATTTGGAACTTTCTATTTATGAACTCAACTAGGAATTAAGTAAGGGATAAGTCATTTAAGAATTGTAAGGGAATTTTGGGACACCAAGGAGTGTTTTTAGGGATTCTTTTAGGTGGATGAGGGAAGTAGGAATATTTGATTAATTAATAAAATTGATTTTCTGGTGCAACTAGGGGATGGACGACATGCATACGGGGGAGGTTTTTTCTAATTAAATTAATTAAAAAGGAATCTAATGAGAATTTTGGGAAACCAATTACTTAAAAACTCTATAAAAAGGATGACGAAGGAGTATCGATCACATTTGGCTTGCGTAATGTTACACTGCTGAAATTTTATCTTGACTGAACTTCCTCTATGGGAGTTGGGATACCTAGCTTGGGTAACGAGTGGTAGCTCGACCTTGCGATGTGAGCTAGGTGATAGTATTCTCTGGTATTGTGTGCATGGCCCCTTTGCAGCTCGGGGTGCTCAGGGGAAGAAGAGTACCCCTAGCGTTGGCTGGGAGGTACCGATGAGATCACATCGGTTGGAAAGTGGGATTTGGATGGAGCACGCGAGAGACAATGACTTTGGAGCATTCTCATTTGGCTAAGGTACGCCTATTAAAGTTTTTACCTGCAATGAAATTTAATTTACACATGTTAATTTTTCTGTACTCAGTTGAAGATTTCATTTCCATGAGCTTTCTTGCACATGCATTCCTACGGTAATTGTAATCCCATTGTCGCTTGATTTATTCAGTAAGAACCCTTTCTATCCATGGTATCCTTCACTTCTAAGTTACTGTCTATTTATGTGTGGCCAGAGTGAGCCCCGAACCCAACCTTGCATGCACTCTTGTATCTCCTACCTGCATTTTCTTTATTCCTTGATTGTGCTTTTATTTCATTATTTGCTTCTCCACGGAGAAGATCTGGATGCAGATTTTTTTTTTTATCCTCTGTTCCGTGATCTTTCAAGTTATTAGTTTGTGCCTAAGCAGTCGTCCAGGAGCCGAATCGATTGTCTTCACTCCGGTGTTTAAGAATAGATTCAAATGCCCTGCTTTCTTGTGCATGGATAATAAGTGAAGGATAAATTTTCACCCAGCTATATATCCCTTACTTGTCTCTTCATTTTTCTATTATTATTAATATATGATCTCTGCATTTTGTTTTATGCATAATCTCTGCGTCCTCCCCAAAATTTTACTATGCGATTTTCTTTTTATAAACAACATTCACACCACGATTTTCTTGGCTTATTACACAGAATTTACACCACGATTTCTGGGCGATTTACCCAACCTTTACACAACGATTTCACCCATTTTTACACAGGGATTCACCCAATTTCTTCACAGCGATTACCACATACCGCACAACGATTTATACAGTACCCACCCAATGATTTTGGCTTGACTCTCTGCATTTTCAAATGACAATACTCTAAGTCCTTGAATAATAAATATCTGCATTTCTATTTGAATGATTGTCTCTTCATTTTTGTCAGTTGTGCTCTGTGTTTGTTGTCCTAACGCCCAATGTCTTACCTTTCTCACAGGGCGATTTTTATTACAGTGATAATTTTACTACAACGATATTATTATGGCGATTGATTACAGTGATAATTTTATTACAGTGATGTTATTATGGAAAATTTATTACAGTGATATATATTTTAATTCCTTGCTAAATTCCTTTTATATTTGTTAATCCTTTTTAAAAGATAGTGATATCATAGACATCATATCAATTCTAGACAACATATATTTTCAGACAGTGGAATCATTGATAAATATCGATTCATTAGCAAATGAAATGATAGCATGGTATCCCTACGTACTGCTAACTTAATCTAATATGGATTCATTTCTTTTTCTTTTTAAATGGGCAGGGTAAGGATCTGTTGATTGTTGATTTCTTATTAAAACATAGCATGTTGTTGTTGACAACAAATATTAATAGACAATGATATTGTTGTTGACCGCGTATAGTAATAGACAGAGATATTATTGTTAGACATAGATGTATTAATAGATAGCAATATTGATTGTTTGATGGTGAATATTAATAAACAATGATAATAATGTTAGACAACGGTATCATTGTTGATACCAAAAGGGAATTAAAGGAGTTTATATATTACAAGGTACCGGGATGAATTAAATGGAGTATTTATATACATGATTGTTATAGATACCCTATTAATATGGTTTAATATTGATAAGGCATTTTAGGGTCATACATTTCCCAAGTTTCTCTTTACCTTATGCATAAGAGTGTGGATATGTCAATTATCATAATCTAAGGCATGTATGTTTGGGAAGGGTAATGATAGGATTGGAAGATTTAACTTAGGCTTATACAAGGAATTATATGTCAATGAATGACAATTGTAGTGAAACGTTTGTTAATAAAATCTCAATTAATTAATAAATGACTTGAAAAACAAGAGAGAGGATTTTAATTGATAAATGTTATTGTAGAATGGATTCTCATGGGAATATTTCATAGATGGATAATCACGTCCTTTAATTGATGTATGTTTTATATAGAATTTGTTGTGCCAGGAATTTAATGTGATACAAATATTAATAGACAACAATATTGTTGTTGACCACGAATAGTATAGATAGAGATATTATTGTTAGACATAGATGTATTAATAGATAGAAATATTGATTGTTTGATGGTGAATATTAATAAACAATGATAATAATGTTAGACAACGATATCATTGTTGATACCAGAAGGAAATTAAAGGAGTTTATATATTACAAGGCACCGGATGAATTAAATGGAGTATTTATATACATGACTGTTATAGATACCCTATTAATGTGGTTTAATATTGATAAGGCATTTTAGGGTCATACATTTCCCAAGTTTCTCTTTGCCTTATGCATAAGAGTGTGGATATGTCAATTATCATAATCTAAGGCATGTATCTTTGGGAAGGGTAATGATAAGGTGGGAAGATTTAACTTAGGCTTCTATACAAGGGAATTATATGTCATGAATGACACCAGAAGTGGTATTTGTTAATAAAAATCAATTAATTAATAAATGACTTGAAAAGTGAGAGAGGATTTTAATTTCGATACTTGCTATTGTAGAATGACTCAAAGGAATATTTCATAGATGTTAATCACCTTTAATTGATGTATGTTTCTATAGAATTTTTGTGCCGTGAATTTAATATGTATTGATTGTTATGTATTTCATTTTCTGCAGCCTTGTTGACCTGATCATTAAGTGCTTAAGGCTTAGTATTCATGTATTTTCACGCTTAATTAGGTCTCCCAGCATGTTGGATTTTCTGCTAATAACTGCGTTATACTTTGGTCTCCCAATTCTACCACTTTGTGATGACATGATTCTTGGATGAGGGGACTACTGTTCCGGGATTGATAGATGGAATGATAACCCAGCCGTAGAGTCATGTGCTTCCGGATAATGCACGTCTGCTGTAGCTAATGTTGGTACTTGTGTTGTAACACTTGTTTGTGCTTGTTCCTCACTCGCCATGAACCCGCTGTTACCTGCCACTAATCGCCACAAATCAGTTGATCTGATGAATTTAATTTAGATTAGTCTCTTTATTTTTCTAATTGGTTTTCGCATGTTGCACCCACGCATTAAATGTGCTAGTATGTTGGTCATTATGTTGTCTATTGCCTGACTTTCTTGCATGGTATTCATCATCAAGTTATGTTGTTTACCGCCTGTTTCTTCCCCGCAATAATAATAATAAACACAGGTCAACATGTATCACAACTATCCTGGTTGTTACATATGGTATTAGAGCTGGTCTAACTGGCGACCACTAAGGACTCCTTGATTAGATGTTTGATTATAAGGTTGCTAATTAATTTGATTTGTAATCATGCAAGTCACCATAGAGGACACCACGTGGAGGTAGAAAACGGGTGCTAGGAGGAGGCGGATTCCCAGAGAACCATACACCTTAGGGTTCATCCCCAAAACTAACAGTTGTCTGGGCAAGAACAAATAGCTGGCTATGTGGTTGGGATGATGAGGTCCTTCCAAAGGATTTCAAACTCATCATCCATTTGATAGAGATGAGGCTGTGGGTATAACACTCCTTAGGGTCCACTACTGCAGCTCCAAATAGGGCGACCGGGTAGCATTCACCGAACCCAAGGTCAAATTTCCCGAAGTCTTTGGTTCCCGTGATGGCGCAACCGCTTGGTACGGTTGGAGAATATGGTGATGTTCTTTCACTTCGCGACTATATTTCCAACATGAAGGTATACATGGAGGTGGCTTCAACCCGGCGTTTAACTTCTATGGTGGAAGATGCTCCCCAATAATTGAACATGGTCATCGGCGATGGGCCATGGGAACTGCTCTCGAGGAAAGGTTCCAGAGAAGTATCATCGAGGAATTCATTGAGCTGCCATCTCAACGAAGCTCAACACCTTGCATGCGGACCATATGGTAATGAAGCTTGAGGCTCATTTCATGGAGATGATTCGGTATGATCCACACTTGAATACCGAGAAGTTTAAGGTCAATGTATTCTTGTTTGGCATTAATGTCATAATTCGTGCAAATTTTAGGATTCTTTATGTCCCAAACCTTGCATGATGTCGTCCAGATGGCCCTCATAGTAGAGAAGGAGTTTATCAAGGGTTCGCAAGGACTCCAAATGACCAAATAGGTGTCATTCACGTTAACATCGCATTAATTTTGCACACATCGACTAGATATCATGGCTTCCAACAGGATCCACTTTCACTACACCTCGGCTACCAACAACTTGGCGGACTCCCTTACTCAAGGACGAAATCACTCAGCAGTTAACATCAATTACACAATAACAAAAATATTTTAGCCTCACTTCATTAGAACCGACTAAGATTCTGTGCCTGGTGGGTCATTTCTACACGGTGTACCAAGAGTAATGACCAAAAATGGTGTTGACATGTGGGGAAAACCACATTAGCAAAGCAGGACTTCCCAAAGGGAGTGAACCAGCATATGGATTAGTCGAATCACCACCGCGGAGATTTGGGGTCCATCGAATTACAGCCGGTGAATAACCACCAAGAAGAGCACCATTCTACTGTGCTCGAGACATCAGATACCATTTCAGAACAAGGTTTTAGTATTTTGATAGATCATGGTGTTATTGAGAGTTTCATTTTTTGGTGCAGTGATAAAAATGATTAAGTTAAAGGAAGTCAAACATGACGAGTCTAGATTTGTAGAAATGGCTTTGGAAGCCAAACAGAAGCTTGGTGGGAAGGTTACTTTAATGTAGCCCCTAATCTAGGAGTTTTGTCAATTAGCCAATCCTGTTAATCGCGATCTTAGTATCTCATGACGCCGTGATTGCATGGATTGATTGTTCCAAGATGAGTGCTGGCACCAATTGTAAGACTAAACAAATGGAGCTTGGTTACCCACGAGGGACAGATACACTGGATTGTAGGTTGGAACTAGGGAGTTACCATGAGGTTCATATATTCCTTGTAACTACAAAAAGATCATGTAAGGGATGTAAGATTTATGTGATCCTTGTGTTAAACGAGAAGGGAGTAGAGAAAGGGCTAGAACACCTTCCTGTAGTGAGATAATTTATGACATCTTCCCTAAGGATTTACCTAGGATGTTGCCTGAGAGGGAATTGGAATTTACCTAGGACCTAAGATCGGGACCTGAAACCGGGATAGCAAGAACGCCTTATCGATGTTGACCCCTGAGTTACATGAGTTGAAAATGAAATTGAAGGAGTTGTTGGAACTAAGACTTATACATCCAAGTGTAACACCATGGGGTGCACCAATTATCTTCATACAAAAATAAGGATTGGTTGTGGAGACTTTGTATTGATACCGTCAATTGAACAAGGCATGATCAAGAATCAATATATGTTGCCAATAATTGATGATTCATTTGATCGGGAAGGAAGGGTGAAACAATGTTTTGAAAGATAGACTTGAGATCAAGGTATCACAAGTTTCGCCATGCATCAAGGAGGATGATATCCCTAAGACTTCCTAAGATGAGAGGTTTGGACATTACAAGTTTTTTTTTTTTTTCGTTTGGGCTGATGAATGCCCCATGTGTATTTATTATTTTAATGAATGGAGTGTTTCTAACACTTGGAAAAGTTCATCCAAGCATTCATTGGTGATATTTTGATTTACTCTCAAATAATGGAGGAGTATGATGAGCACTTACGCTTGGTACTACAAAGTGTCTATGAGAGAACAAAGTATATGGGAAATTGTCTAAATGTTTGTTTTATCAATCAAAGCATCACCACTTAGGGCATGTCATCTCCAAAATGGGTTGCATAATTGTGGATCCAAAAAAATTTCTCGAGGCTATTATTATGGAATCGACCATCGTCCATAAAGTGCATAATGTATGGTTTTAGTAGGATACCATCGACGACTAATGAGGGTTTCTTCAAATTAAAATCCGATCATGACCGCGTAAGAAGAACAGGAATATTGTTTAGACCAAGAAATGTATGGAAGCATTTCTGAGGCTCAAGGAGTTGTTGACTACAACAATTCAATAATCGGCTAATCATGGACATGGCTTAGGACTTTGTATGCAGCACTCCATCACATCCAAGGAAGGCTTACGCAAAGTCTTGATGCAAGATCTACGAGTGATCTCTTACATCTCTAGAAAGTTGAGAAGGTATGAGGAGAACTATGTGATAACGATTTGGATTTGTTATCCATTGTATATTCCTTTGAGAGTTTGGAGACACTACCTTATTGGATGGAAATTCAAACTAAAACAAACCATTGTGGACTACAACACATCTTTACACAACGCAACTTGAACGCTCGAATAACCACATTTTTCGAATTACGAAGCGAAAGTATGATTTAGAGATTACCTACATAAAAGTACGGGTGAACAGAGGGCGAATAGCGCTGAGTCGATAACACACATATTTTTGGTAATGCCTCTTCAAACAAATCTACACGAAAAGATTCTAACCTTACAAGGATGATAACTCACAATAAAGTGGTCAAGGATTTTATCAAACAAAAACATAATGATGGTAAAATTCAAAATTTGAAGGATTTTCTTTGGACAACGATGAATTATTAAGATTTAAAATTCAAATTATAAAAATTCACCCAACGGTGATTTGAGATTGATCCTTAACAAGGCTCACAAAGAAGTGTACATGGCTCATTCTAGAGTCACAAAGATGAGTGTAGACCTTAAACCCTTATTCTCTTTGAAAGGAAAATGAAGGCGCACATAGTCAACTACATGGCAAGATATCTAGAATGTTAGCAGGGGAAGGGTGAACATAGAGATACAAAGAGACTACATCCGCATGTTATTCCAAAATAGAAATGGGAGGTCATTTCGAATGGGATTTCATTGTTGGATTTCCACATACGACAAGGAGACACACTGCTTTTTGTGGTAGTAGAAACTCTGAAGAAGAGTGTTCATTGTATTCCTATGAGTACCTAATGTATCAGTGGCAATCCAACATAGCTAGAGTTTTCATCAAAGAGATTGTGAGGTCGCATGCATGGCTAAGAGGATTATGCAGACCGAGTAGGAGGATTGATGTTTACATGACCATTTTGGACAATTTCCAAGAGGCCTTGGGAACCCAACTTAACTTAGTACCATGTATCACCCGAGACGCATGTAAGCATAACAACTAACAAAACTGTATATTGAAGGATATGTTGCACATCATGATGGACCAACATAAGTATTGGGAAGAATTCTTTCCACCGGGTAGAATTTGCATATAAAATAGTTATCAAAGCACCACACATGGCACCTTCTAGTTTCTTTTTACAAGCCACCATGTTCATTAATCTTTGATTTGGGATTATTTGAAGATTGTATTCTAGGGGACCAAAGCATCCAACAAATGGAAGATCACCGAAACAATATTACAAAGGATCAAAGAAGTGTAGGATCGTCAAAAGAGTTAAGGTGACGCGCGATCACAGTCAATTGAAGTTATGAAGTTGGCGATCGAAGTCTCTTTGTGGGTGAACCGCATAAGATTTCATCAAGTTTGGAAAGGGTGCTAAACTCTCTCCTAGGTTTGTGGGACCCTTTGCAATTTTGTAAAGGAAGGGGAATCGGCCTATTGACTAGCCTTGCCCGATTCTTTTAGGCGTATGCACTTATGTTTTCTATGTATCTATTTTGAGACATTATAGTATTAGTGATCCTACACATGTTATTGGTATGAGTTCTCCGTGTATCCTACTGATAAGGGTACGCGTAAATTGGAGCTAATCAGACCTCGACGATCCTATCTGGAGAAGTACGGAACAAGAGGATCAAGTTAAGGGTCCAAGACAACCATAGTCCACACTGCCGACTGAGGACGAGCAAGGATATGCCAATAGTTTCCATTTTGTTTGATAGATAGACTTATGATAATGGGATACACTTTATTTCGACACTTAAATACTGTGAAACTTCAAAAATAAGTTTAGACCAAGAGGGTGTATATGTAACATCCCACTCTGTGTGGGACTAAGGAAATTATTATTTAAGACAATTTGCTTGTAAGTGATCCTGGTTATTATACTATTGGTCATGTTTTGATTATAAATTTTGAGATATTGTGGATTTGATGATATGTTATTTAGTTGTATTCTACACATACATGTGCTATTGACCTGGTTCTCGAAAGTGTAGGAATTGACATTGAGGATGCAGAGGCATCGATGAAACCCCTTGGACTCGGATCGAAATAACGAAAGTGGATTGTTGGGTTGGAATGTTGTTGATGTGACATACATATTAAGGTGTTATTATGATTGATTATTATTGTTGGGGCATGATTCGCTGATAGATGCAGGCTCACAATAGCTTGACAACCAGACTCACATTTAAGCAGAGGGGGTCATCTATAAACCAGACATTTAAGGAGAGGTGTGGTAGCAGCCTTTCCACATCCCGTCACTAGCACTCTCGTCATGGATCGAACTATAGTTTAACAATTACCTATTCCGAGACAACCCACTATGTCGTGAGGGTATACTGCGGGCGTTCTCACAATGATTCTAAGGGCTTATAAGGTAGAGGCCCTTAGTCTCCCATTAAGATCACCTCAAGTAGCATTAATCTGGGGGTTTGATACCCACCAACTACTAATAGTGAGTGGAACCCTTTGGAGCACGTAGGTGCATATTGAAGGGAACGCTAATGCGAAGAAAATCAAGAAAGGAGTGGAACCTTGGAGAACGAGATCCCCGAAGGGCACGCTATTAAATCGGGAGCAAGTAAATAAACTTAGTGCCTAGAAAACTATGCGTCCTTAGGGACCCGGGTCGACTTTAAAATAGATGATGGTATGAGTAAAAAAAAATTAATAACAAAAAGTTCCCTTAAAAATTGTCACCCAACCTAGTGAAAATTAAAACCTAGGGTCTAAGTAGAACATGTGGATAAAGAAAACCACTAAACATGTAACAAGAAGGGGGGTAAGAAACTCAAAATTTAATTATTACAGTAACAAAATTATAATGGAGGATTAAATTATTAAAAAGGGTAAATTGTTGTTTTATCTACACTTGCTAAATTGATTTTTGTTAAAAAGGAAAAGGGGAAACTAAAAGAAAAATGAAACTTTAAAGAAAAAAGGGAACTCAAAGAAAACGTGAAACTTAAAGAAAAATTGGAATGTCTAACTTAGTAAGGAATCTTGCCCTGAGAACTTATCTCATTTATGAACCCAACTAGAAATTAAGTAAGGTGTAAGTCATTTTAAGAATTGTAAGGAATTTTGGGACAATCAAGAGCAATTTTAGGAATGTTTTAGGTGGATGAGGGAAATAGGAATATTTAATTTAATTAATAAAATTGGTTTTTTGGTGCAACTTGGGGATCGGGTGACATAAAAGGAGGGGAGGTTTTTCCTAATTAAACTAATGAAAAAAGGAATATAATGAGAATTTTTGGAAACTAATTACTTGAAAATCTATAAAAAGGATGGCGGGGAGGAGTATGGATCACATCCTTTTGTGTAACGTTATTGAAATTGTACTTGACTCAAACCCACTTTGTGGGAGTTGGGATACCTAGCCTGGGTAACAAGTTGTAGCTCCTAATCTTGTGAGGAGAGTTGGATGCTAACATTCTCTAGTATTGTGTGTGTGGCCCCTTTGCGGCTTGGGGTTTTGAGGGGGAAGAAGAGTACCCTCAGCATTACCGCAGTGTTCACAAGAGGTCACATTGGTTGGAAAAGGGGGAGCCAGACGGCAACGACGTGACAACGAAGCCTGGAGTATTCGTGATTCCAAGTTGCTACCATGTTAAATTTGTTACCAAACCAAATCAATCTACACATGTTTATTTTATGTACCCTATTGAAGATTTCTATTGCCATGAGCTTCTCTTGCATGCATTCCCACGGTAATTGTTATCCCCTCAGTTCTTTATTTATTCAAGAATCCCTATTGTCCATTTTATCCCTACTGAAGTTACTTCTCATTTGCGGTGGCCAGCATCCACATACCCAACCTTTCCCTCGCCGGTATCTCCGCATGTGTTTTATTTTTATTATTTTAACTTTTATTTCATTATTTGCTTCTCCACCTAAGAAGACCTGATGCATATTTGTGTTTTTATCCTTTGTTACATGATCCTTTAAGTTAGCTAGTATGTGACTCCAAAGCAGCTTGGTCGTATCAATCAATCGCCTCTCACTCTCGTGCTTAAGACTTAGATCCAAATGCCCCACTTTCATGTGCATGGATAATAAGTGAAGGATAAATCAGCCAAATGGCATATTCCTTAATTGTCTCTCAGATTTCAGTATTATGATTAATCAATCTTTATGCTTTGTTTGATGCATAATATTTATGCCCCTCCCAAAATTTTACTTTACATTTTCTTTTATAGACAACATTCACAATTCAATGATTTTCTTGGCATATTACACAGAATTTACACCATGGTTTCTGGGCGATTTACCCATCCTTTACACATCGATTTCACCCATTTTTACATAGTGATTCACCCAATTTCTACACAACAATTTACCCAGTACCTCACAACGATTTGTACAATACCCACCCAATGATTTTGGGCTTGACTCTTTGCATTTTTGAATGACAAATCTCTGCATCCTTGAATGATAAATCTTTGTGTTTCTATTTGAATGATTGTCTCTTTGTTTTAGTCTATTATGCTCTACGTTTGATGTCTTAACACCCAATGTCTTACCTTTCTCACTGGGCGATTTTTATTACAATGATAATTTTACTACAACGATATTATTATCGTGATTGATTACAGTGATAATTTTAGTACAACGATGTTATTATGGCGAATTTATTACAGTGATAATTTTACTACAGCGATATTATTATGGCGATTGATTACAATGATATCATGACAACGATATATATTTTAATTCCTTGCTAAATTCCTTTTATATTTGTTAATCCTTTTTAAAAGACAATGATATATATTTTAATTGATGGCTAAATTCCTTTTATATTATTAATATTTTTTAAAAGACAACGATATCTTGACAACGATATATATTTTAATTCCTTGCTAAATTCCTTTTATATTGGTTAATCCTTTTTAAAAGACAATGATATCATGACAATGATATATATTTCAATTCCTTGCTAAATTCCTTTTATATTTGTTAATCCTTTTTAAAAGACAATGATATCAT
Organism: Picea sitchensis; assembly: GCA_010110895.2. Classification (NCBI taxonomy): domain Eukaryota; kingdom Viridiplantae; phylum Streptophyta; class Pinopsida; order Pinales; family Pinaceae; genus Picea; species Picea sitchensis. The sequence continues at coordinate 227,043 of SNQJ01S0039325.1, forward strand.
AGACAACATATCAATGCTAGACAACATATATTGTTAGACAATGAAATCATTGATAAACAACGATTC
>SNQJ01S0039326.1:0-22442 GCA_010110895.2 Picea sitchensis
CCCTTATTCTTCTCAACGGGCTAACAACTGACCCAGATTAGGGAGCGCTCCTTCAGAAGGGGTCTCAGACCGTTGTAGCACTCCTTGGTAAGCCCTGGGGAAGCACCAACGCTCTCAAGATGAGAAGCTCTCCTCCAAAAGGGTTTGGGAAGCGTTATAACGCTCCCTAAAGCATCATATGGGAGCGCTAGCGCTCCTGCAGCTGAAGTAGGGGAGCGTTCCCCCTCCAAACCTCTGTTTCAGGGCTCCTTTCAGGTGTCAAGAGTCATTTGATCCCAGTAAACCAGCTCTCCTCCTTCAAATCAGTCATGTGAGTTGTCATAAGTGCCTCCTTAGTGTCATTACCATGGCATCATGTCTGAATGTTGTTTGCGACACTAGTGATCAACTTGCGACACTTGCGAAAGTTGTATGGAAGATGCGACACTTACGACGATTGATAGGGACAATGCGACACTTATCCATCTAAGCAATTTTGATGTGTAACACCAAGAACTACAATGAGTAGAATAATCACAATCTCTAGGTCCAAGGGAAGTTGTATCTCTAGAGAGACAAACAACAACAAATACCTTGACCCTCTACCTAATTAAGATCAAAAGTTTCTAACCTCTCCTCGCACCCCCTCCTTGATGATCATGCCTCCTCATCCCTCCTCATAAAATAGAATATGAAGCTAGGATGATGTGTTAGATGAAGAGGATGAGGCCAAGATATTTTTGAACAACAAGCGAGCCCTTAAAAAATTTGGACAAAAGCTATCTCTCCAAGAATTTGAAGATGAAAGCACAATAGAATTAGAAGATGGAGAATTGTAAAAACCAATAGCATTATTCCAAGATCAATGGAGAATATGGACAAAAGTTTCCAAGATTAAAAATAACAAGCCACCCAAAAGGGAATGACAAACTACATGACATGGCAATGCCACAAGAATCTATTTTTACATATATTGCTTCTATATTGTGTTACATAGTATATTCATGTGATCTAGGGAAAGAAAGAATGTTGAGAAGAAAAAAACCCAAGCATGAAAAGACAAAGAACACAATTATGACATTTTCTAATTTTTTGTGTGTAGTAAAATCATAGATTTTGAGTCAAGGCAATGTACCCATTTTATTTAAAAATAATATAATCAAAAGAAATAATAATTCAAAAATAATATAATGACACAAATAAATCCTTTCTATTGTTATATTTTTATCAAATTTTAAATATATTCTTATTAAATTGTATAAACATTCTAACATATTTCACAATTTTGAAGCTTCTTAGTTTCATACTCCCTCATGTTACCAAGGTGTTTAATCTCTACTTACACCAAATCATTGGGTCTAGTAGTTTTCTTTCCATTCCAATATTTTAAAGGCAAACTTCCTTGTAGATAAGTTTCCTTGGACCAGATGATCATTAATCATTAATAATAGAGAGGAAAGTTATAAGTAAGAGAGAAGAGAAAAGTGGTAATAGGATCTACTAGGGTTTGATGTTACCTGCATTCTAGGGTTTATGCATAACTCGGTTCTCTTTAGTATTTGTGCAGATTTCTCTTCTGAGAAGTGAAATTTATCTCACCACGATGGTTGAAGGTGATGGGGTGCGATCTCCCTAATATCACAATGTGGTTTCCAGTGAACCAACAGGGGTTAATGGATCGTAGTCTTGAACCGTCGCCACAGCAAAGGAGTTAGTCTAATCATGAGGAATAGAATAAGGGAAAGGAAATGGAGGTTGAGGTTGAATCCTCCCATACAAAGATGGCTCGGGCATGGCAACCAAGAAAATGCATCTCTCAAGCTTATGCGGCACCAAGGTATGTAGTCAATTTAGTAAGAGTAGGGGAACAAACTCAATCTATGAGGGATCATGACCTTATTGGAAACTTTGGGGATATGGCCGTCAAAAAGAGATCTAATCAAATGGATCAACACTTGGTGGAAACCCAAAGTAAATTTTTAACTTCAGCTAGGGTCTAAAGGTTTCTTCACTACAATTTTCCACAATCTAGAGGATAAGGACTGGATTTTTTAGAACGGGCCCTATTTTTTCAACTCGGTTGGAATCTATTTGAGATATTGGATGAAAAAATTCAGGATAGAAAAATAATATTTTACCTATGCTCATGTATGGATCATACATTAATCGCTCCCATAGGAATTATGGCTTGGAGAAATCCTAGCTGGGATTGGAAACACTCTGGGATCTATGTCAAGACAGCTGAAGCAACGTGCCAGCATCACTACACCTCATATGATCAAATATGTGTTTATATGAACATATACACGCCCCTACCAGGATCCATATACTTAGAGTAACAGGGTGAAGAATGGATTCAACCATAAACTATGAGAATATCCCTTTCAGATGTAGGAAATTTCACGAGCATGGCCATTTATTCATAGATTGTCCACTCAATGCCCCTCCAATTTATACAGTTACGTCTTCTAAAAAATACAAAGATGGCTTTACCCAGGTCCAGGGGAAACGACGAAATATCCAAAAAAATTTAACCCTTGCACCATCCAAGGCTCCATCGACTAGTAATTCTTTGAGATCTTGAACCAAATCCCAGAATCTTAAGATCCAGAAGGGGTCTCTCTTCAATCCAGTAAGGAGGATACTCATGGAAAATATATATTAATACCAAAGCCAATATTGGACCAGAATATCCCCACTCTGAATGTAGATCCATTGGGAGACAATTAGGTCACATAAGACAGAAGTGACATGGAGATATACTTGGACAAGAGGGAACTAGCATAAATCAATATGGTGTGTTTAGAAGAATCTTATCACAAACAAGAGTTGTTATCCCTCCCCTTGGAGTATCTTTTTAAAGTTCACAAAGTATATCTCAATTCCATAGCTAGCACCACCTCCATATCTATATTAGGGCTTGGCATCCATCAGGATCCATGCAAAGAACCATGTAAATCAATAAAAGAAGAGAAAAGACGAGGTAGAAAGTCCACCCAACAACTAATTTGAGAACTAGGAAGTTATACGGTGAGTTCTGGATAGATCTAGATGCTCATTGAGATATTATTTCCCATTCCCCCTCCATCTTCCTCATGAATATGATCTCATGGAATGTTAGAGGCCTCAATGGTAGGACCAAGTAATAGATCTTTCTAAATAATATTATAGCAGAGAATCTAGATATCTTATTGCTACAGGAAACAAAGTGTGCAAGTTTTGATGTTGAAGGAATTTTTCCCATATGTTTGAAGCAAAGAAACCATGTGAATAATGATTCAAGAGTAGTAGTAGGGAGGATTGAAATCCTCTGGAACCCAGCCATTTCCATCCTTTACAATTTATACTCAACTAAATGGACCATCACAACATCTTACAAAGAACTTGGCTCTGATAAGGAAGGGATTATTATTGATTTCTATGGCCCGCAAACACTCTTGGAGAAAGGGGTTTTCTGAACAGTTTGGAAGGCCTATGTGAACTTATTCAAAACAAGCATTGGATCTTATGAGGAGATTTCAATATTATTATTTCACTTTAATAAAATCATGGTGGTCTATGGAATCTGAGCAATGATAGTAAGGGCTTCAAAAATGTGATTGACTCTCTCCGATTGATCAAAATGGAAAATATAAATGGAATATACACATGGATGAATAGTTGAGATCTGGCTCCCAACAAGTAGCATGCAAGCTCGATAGATTTCTCGTATCATAACCGCTAATGTTGGATGTCCTTCTCATGGAATCTAACATTCTTATGATGATTGGATCTGATCATTGGCCCATATAGTTGTGGATTGACATTGTCAGTTCCCCTAGGTGCAAACTATTCAGGTTTGAAAAAATTTGGTTATCCCATCCATACTTTCAGGAGAATGTTCAAAAATGATGGGAGGATGCAGTTGTTCCTCATGGGACCTTAATGAACCGATTCCAACAAAATTTAAAAAACTTCAAGAAACGTTTAAAAGAGTGGAATAAGAATGTCTTCGGAAATATCTTCCAAGTTAAGAGGGAATTAGAACAACGCATGAAGTATGTAAAATAGTAACTCATTCCACAGGGAAGAAAAATAAAAATACAGGCAGAAGAGAAGAAGCTAAAACGGTAGTTGGAGGAACGATGTGTGTAGGAAGAAACCCTCTGGAACCAAAAATCTAGAGTCCAATGCCTTAAGGAAGGTGATAAGAAATTTAAATTATTCCACCACTCTATTTTCCAACATTGTCACATCAATCATATTACTAGTTTGTAAAATGATCAAGGACAACAAATAATGGATCGTGAGGGCATGGAACAGGAACTTGTCATCTTCTATAAGGATCTCCAGACATAACATTGTCTTGACAAGTCCATATCTATTGGAAAAATAACTCAACATGTCCCCTTCTTTATCACATAAGAAAAAAATGAAAACCTTCTCATAACAGTATCGATGGAGGAAGTGGACTAGGAAATCAAGGATATGCCAACTGGGAAATCCCCAAAACCATAAAGATTTACCACAGAATTTTTCCATCATTCCTAACACATTGTTTGGGAAGAAGTACGGAAGTTGATTGAGTATTCTCACATATCTCTTGGAGTCCTTCCTCCACTCAATGCCACTTTCCTCACTCTTTTCCCCAAAGAGGAGTGGGTCACTCACCGAAAGTATTTTCGATCGATTGCACTCTGCAACGTCATCTACAAGGTAATGGCTCTCAGGCTTAAACCTCTTCTCCCTTTCATCATTTCTCAAGAACAATCAGGCTATGTAGAAGCAAGTCAGATCTTGGATAGTGTAATCCTCACCCATGAGGGAATGCACTCTATGAAATCTACTCAGATCCTTCAAACTATATCTCTCCAAATCTTTCGATAAGCTTAGCTGGAAATATATGAAATCCCTTCTTCTTTCTTTTGGTTTCAGTGATGACTAGGTCAACTGGGTCCTTAACCTCGCTTCCTCATCCTTCTTCTCCATCTTAGTCAACGGGGTCCCATCCAAGTATTTTTCCCCATCCAAAGGCATCTTTTAAGGGGACCATCTTTCCCCCTTCCTTTTTGTCATCATGGTGGAATCTTTAAGCCACTACATCAAGGAATCCCTTGCAAATGGATCTCTCTAAGGTCTTCCTATGAATGGTATCTAGCCCCACATTTCTCATAGCTAATTTTTGGATGATACCATGATGATGGGGACTCCCACAACCAGAGAAGTTTTCATATTTCATAACATCCTGAGCGAATTTAGTGATGCCTTGAGTACCTCTATCAACGCAAAAAATTCCTAGATATTTTTCTTCAATACCCTTCAAGAAATCTAGACCCATATCACCCATATCCTAGGCTTCTCTCAGAGCACCCTTCCATTCAAATATCTTGAAAATCCCCTCATCAACAATGTCCTTTGTAAAAACTCTTGGGAGCCTCTTATTGCCTCCTTGGAATAATGCCTTAGCTCATAGACCTTATGATCCCTTAACTTAGATGGATGTCTAGTGCTTCTCAAATATTTTCTTCGGACCATCCCCATTTACCTTTTCTCAAAACTTGCCACTCCAAAATTGATGCTCAAAAGCATTGGTAGCATCAAAAGAAATTTCTTCTCGCAAGGAACCAAAGATTGTAGTAAAGGGGCGTTAGTGAAGTGGGATAACCTCTATAGAAAAAAACTATATTGAGGCTTGGTACTAAGGGACCCTTTCATGTTAAACAAGGTCATGGGGGATAAGATCTAGTGGAGATGATTAAATCATCCAAGAGACCTCTGGTCCAAATTGTGGAGGAAGAAATACACTTCAGAAGTTGAGGAAGCCAAGTTAGTTAGATGGAATGAGCAACACAATGGATTTCTCATCTAGAATGCATCATGGCTAAATCACTCCCTTGTTTAGGAGCATGAATTCTGGGAAATCAATAATGGTGAGTGTTAGCACTCTATAAATCCATTTGACTGATAAACAGATGATGAAGGTAACTTTTTCAACCAACTTTGAGAACTGAAACTAGCCTTTCAGATATGGAGAGGGATCTCCCAGAAATGGTGCGGTCTATGTGCAGGATATGACTTTGAAAACAATGGCTAGATTTAACACCTGTGATAAAATGGGTTCTAGTTATATTGGCGTAGGAAAAGGTAAGACTTGAGCTATGGGGTCGATCTAAGGAAGAGACGGGACAAATGAATCAGTGACTAGACTCGAGAGGATAAGGCTAGGTGAGCAATAGCCTTCAGTGTAAAACTGTAATGTGTGGTGGGAGAAATTACAGGAAGTAACTCAGGAGCGTCGTTGTGGACGAATTCAGAGTTAGATTTAGAGGAAAACATTTTGCCTAAGTGGCACAAACAAGGGGCATTGTACAACGAATCCGTATGTTCGATAATTCATTCCGAAATATACAGAAAGAGATATGAAATAAAGATAACATGAAAGAACACACGTAAAGAAAAAATCACAATATATCCAACTGTTACAACTAGAATCTTTACATCAAGTCACAGGATATTTGCATTAAATTTTGGTCAAAACTTCAGATTACATACAATAGCTATCGTCTACCAAATTTTCCAACCAACCTAGATTACATTGAAAAGATGAAATATATAAATTGCGGTGTCACTTTGGCTACCCTGCTTCCTAACAGCTAACCCTTAGAACTAGGAAAGCTGAGAAACATGCGTTGGAGACACTTTGCATAGTGTTTTCCAAAAATAGACAATAATCACGCCTTTTTACTTATGACTGTTCGTAGTTTCACCATGGGATCTAATCGTCGATCAGGATTTGGCATGGAGAAAAGATGTTTCATTGTGTTTCTTTGAGAAGGTGTCCCAGTGAACAGGTGTCTGTCAGGAGCTTGTTGTCTGTAAATAACGGCTTCGATTTTTGTGATGTGATAATTTATTGAGAGTTGAGCACAGTAAGTAGTTGTTAGATCGTCGTGGTCGTTACCAAAATGGTAGTGTTCTGCATAGAAACGTATCGTTCAAAACTGCCAAGATTTGTCTCATATTTAGTGGATGCAGAGACAGGTGCAAGCTAAACATGTTTTTCCTGTGCGCTGGCGAGAGCTACGCGGGATTCTTTCTCAGTCATTTCGCATTCTTTAGAATGTGTCGCGTGCCTTTCTTCCATCAGTATATATTATTCTCATATCTGTACAATGGTGTCTTGTGCCTCTCTGATCTGCCTTTTCAATCACACCACATTCCCTTGGCGGCCCTGCATTGCGGATGCTTTAGTAGTATTTGTCGCTAGTTGTCGCCTTAATTCCATGTTTTCCTGATAGAGTTCGGAGATGGACAGCTTTCCTTGCTTCAATTGCTGAGATGGAATTTTCTCATTTTCTCTTGCGATATCTGCTCTCCTTGTTCTACTCTTGTTTTCATGGCTCGATCCCCCAGTAGGTTCTATCCAGATGGCGCGTCCGAGTCGTTCTTTAGCTATCAAACTGACACATGGTTCTTCTGAAACTCAAGCTTCCATGATGTCTTGGTTCTTTCTCAGCCTGCCCCTCCTTCAAGGCATTTATTGTTGGGGAGAGGGGGCTCTTACTGTCTTCCCTTCCTGTGTTAATACCTATGTTTCATATTTTCTGTGATTTGATCTAGTCTTCTCTGCAGGTAAAAGAATAGTTCCTTTTACACATTTGGGAATGCTTGTTGCAGGTGAGAATGAATCCCAGTCCCTTTGGGGCTCGGACCTTATAGTTATGTTGCTCTGCACACCTTTCCTTGTTCTCTAAGAGGTCTCCATGGCACAATCAAGGTGAAATCTACGCGTAGTGTATCCAACAAATGCAAAGGAGGGAAGGTTCTAATCATGTTGGACTAGCAAGGGAAATTGAAAATAGAGTTTAGGCCTGGTTCTACAACTGGAGAGAATTTCGAGCATCCAGGATTTATAAAAAATTAGACAAGAGAGGAAAAAGTGTTGGAGTACAGTGAATTCATGGCGACGAGATGTTCCAAGTCAAGTTGCAAGTTTTCCATGGCATATCCCTGCGTGTAGGAGACAGGTGATACGTTTTGTTGGTCATGCATGATACAAACGTCGTTATTTTTCATTCCCTAGGCCTCCATGATGAACTGATAATAACTAATGCACTTGCCAACACGACCTCTATTAACCACTTGACTCGACCTAGGGCATGTAGAGATTGGGTTCTCAACAGGACTCGACTTTCTTGGAAAAGACATATGCATAACTCTTATACAACTTTCGAATCTGACATCCCTTCCCGTTTCCAAGGTCCAACCGGACACTTGCTAACTTCAAAATCATGGTGTTACATACTTGACTTCACATGTTTGGTTGCATGGGATACAATGTGATATAGATTTCTTGGTGGTGACCTGGTCTCCCCACAGTGCGTAGATAATATTTTTATGCCAGGATCTCTTGTTTTCTTGCAGGAGTCTTTTAATAATCATGGGAAGGCTCTTATTCGAGGATTCTGCTAACCTGTTTCCTTGCAAATAGTATTTCATGGAATTCCCTAGATTTATGTTATAATTCTAGCAAAAATTCTCCATTCTCTTAGACTTGAATGTGGATGCATTATCTATAACGATCTTAACGGGACACCCAAAAATCGACAAAATATTTGTCTTCGAGAATTGGATAATGACTGCGTTGGTATCTTGTTTCATGGGGATCGTCTCTATCCATTTCGTTAAATAGTCGGTGGTCATGAGTATCCACTTGTGCTACGCAGAGGATGGTGGTTTTATATCCCCTATGAAATCTAGACCCCACTGCATAAAAGGTGCTTCAACTGAGATCGGCTTCAGCTGCAGGGGCTACAGTTTTCTTCTTCCATAGAAAATCTAACATTCGTGGCAGCTGGAGACCTCCTTATATATTTCAGCGAAAATTGTAGGCCATTAATAGCCTGCCCTCAAGATTTTGTGTGCGGTGGTTTTCCAATAGTGGTGTCCTTCATAGTCTCCTTTGTGGAATTCTTGTATGGCCCGCTTCGCGTTATCTTCCGGTAAACAACTCAACAATATTCCCCCAGGATATTTCCAATAGAGTGAGTTGTCCAGGATGCAGAACTTAACCACTTTGAGCTTGAGAAATCTGACCTTAGTCTTACTCATGCTTGGAAGGGCCTGGATATTCTCTAGCACATAGATGATTTCCATGTACCATGGCGAGTCGATGAATTTTTGAGGCGTCGTTGCATTCTTTTCTTCTTGGGGGCATTCTGACATATCAATGGTGAAATGCATTCCTACAGTGTCGCAGTCCGATTGTGCCATCAACTTTGTGAGACCTTGACCTTTGATCAACTTTGTAGGCCTGATTTCGAGTTTGTATTCTAACATGGCTTCTATCCACTTGCCTCTCCTTCCTTTTGGGTTAGGTTGAGTTAGAATATCCTTTACTAAACTGATGGGTACACAAGCGATAACATGGGAGTGCAGTATGTATGTCATGAATTCTTTCAAATATTTTACTAAGGCATACGCCTTCTTTTCCATGATGTCATACCTTGGTGGAGCATCGTGCAGCATCTGGCTGAAATAGGCTGTGGGTTTTTTGAAATCTTGTTCATCTTTTTGTAGCATCATGTTGGAAATAGTGTGTTATGAGGCGAATGAAAATAGGAGGAAATCTTTCGTAAAATCTGGGCTAGCTAATACAAGAGCCTTTTTCAGCGCCACTTTGATATCCTCGAAATACTTCTTGGACTCTAGGTTCCACTTGATCTCATTTCCCTTCTTGAGCATGCAAGTTATGTGTTTTATGATTTCCGCCAGGTTTGGGATGAATCTCCTTAGAAAATTCACCTTTCCCGGGAAAGATTGTACCTCCTTTTTACCGCGTGGGGTGTCGATATTTAGTATCCCTTCAAACCAGCCAAGGTATATCTTAATTCCCTCTTTGGAAATGATGTTCCCTAACAGCTTTCCTTATTCTACCGCGAAGTTAGACTTCTTTGGATTCAGTGATATGCCAAATTTTCTGCACTTCTGGAAAACTCTCTTCAGGTGCTCGAGATGTTGTTTTTCGAAGGTAGAGGATACAGTGATGTCATCCAGATAAATCACGATGAATTTTTCCCTTTCATTAGAAAATGCGATGTCCATTTACCTCTAGAAAGTGGCTCCATCATTCACCAGGTTGAACGACATCTTGGCGTACATGAACATTCCCCATGGAGTTGTGAAAGTCAGTTTCTCTCTGTCGTCCCGGTGGACCATGATCTAACTATATCCTGAGAACACATATAGAATAGACATCTTCTGGGACCCCACCACCTTTTCCAAGATGTAGTCCATTTTAGGAAGGGGATAATGGTCCTTGAGAGACACTTTATTTAAATTTTGGAAGTCCACACACAGTCTTATCTCGTCACTTTTCTTCCTTATAGGTACCAGATTAGCTACCCATTTCGAGAATCTCAAAGAAACAATGATTTTAGCGTCGAAAATATTTTTTACCTATTTCTTGACCAGCGGCAGTAACAGGGGATTTATCCATCTCAGCTTCTGTTTGAAAGATTTTTTATCTTCCTTAAGAGGGATAACATGTTGGATCACTTTCGTGTCATACACTTTCAGGTCATCGCAACTCCATGTGAAGACGTCTGAGAAGTATTTCATGAGATTTACATAGTCCTTTTTGACCTCTAGATTGAGTGTCTTGTATAATTTTACCATCTTCGAGTTCTCCTCAGTCCCGATGTTGCAGCCTTCCATGTCTTCTTTGCTTGCAGCGATCCTGGGGTTCTTACCCACATCATTCTTGTCAAACACCTTTTCCAGCGGCACCAACACCTTTGGAATAGTATTATTTTTCAATTGTATTATGTCCCTTCCCATGATATGGTTTTGGAAAAGGTCTTTGTTACTACATGCATTTGCGCTCTCATCTTCGTCGCCGCAGAATTTCTCGTCAATGTTTGTATTAGCGAATTTGTCGCTCATAAGGAGGAATATTTCTACTAGTTTGTCATCATCAAACACTTTCCAGTGTTTGATATTATCAGGCACTGTCAGCCTGTGCCTAACCTCGATTTCATACTTTTTGTTTAGGAAGATGGGGATCTTAAAAACCGAGGTCGAGGTGGCCAACGCATCGGTGATCTGATTTTTCTCTCTAGGGATAGCAGATAGGTCATATTCTGAGAATCCTTCAAGGAGGTCCAAATCCAGATTCCAGTATGCTCTCATCCTGGGGTGTTTGGTATGATATACTCCCTTTACCTAATTTATGATCATCTCAGAATCCCCGCGCACTGTTATCCTCTGCACGCCCAATTCCTTCAAAACTTGTAAGCCCAAGATTAATGATTCATACTCGGCCATGTTGTTAGTGCATTCAAATGTGATCTTGTATGAGCATAGCTTCATGATTTCTTCAACGGACCTCACCCATACACCGGCCCCATATCCTTCTCTCCTGATTGCGACGTAAAAAATCATGTTCCACACCCTATTTTTCACATGGTCTTTTGGGTCGGCACATTTTGTTGTTTCCCGCGCGGTCTCTTCGTCAGTTGTCACAATGTTTGTTGACTCTTCTTCTTCAAAATTCAGGTCATTATAGAATATAGAATACCCCACCTCAGTGTCAACGACGTATATGGGATGATTGTGTGGTTGTGTCTTGCTTCTTACCATGTACTTCAACATCACTTCTCTGTACAACCTTTTGTCATGGCCAAAAACAAGGATAGTGGAATATGACATATCCATCTGCAACGTGCCTTTCAACTTCACAGCCCACGACCTCGACAGTAACATGCCAAATTTTGGGGGTATGTCTGTGATTCCCATGCCGATGACCATGTTATTAGAGGGGATTTTGAGCCAACGATACAACTAGGTCCTTGATAAGGCCCAAACACTTGACTTTCCTTGAATCAAAAGAGATAAGGTCTTTGTATGGCCTGGTGACATCCAAACCTAGTTCTTCCATGATCACCTTTGGCATGAGGTTGTGCAACATGCCATAATCCAGCATGGTGTTATGCAGGTTCATGTCATTGATCTTCAGACTAACGTAAAAAGGAGGGACGTATTCGGTATTGCTTGTCTCTTCAACGCGCTGACCAAAAAGGATGGTGGGGTGATCATCTTGAAGATTCAGAGCATTGGGGGTCCCCTCCATTTTCATAATTTTAATAATTTGTTCCTGATACTCACCCTTTCTAATAATTTCATTGAACGGGACAAATATTTTTATTTTTTCCATCTCGTGTTCAAAATTGAAAGGGGGACAATTTTTCTCTACCTCTTTTCCGCTCGTTTCCCGATCTGTCTCCGGGGCTTTCTTGGGGACCTCCTCCTTTGACTTAGCTTTCTCTGCCATGTATTTGGTCACACTCTCTAACCTTGTTCAGCTTGTGGAAGGAGTGTCCACTGGAGGCTTCCTTATGGGGTTTGTCTGTTGCAACTCGGTAGGCACGTCCTTGCTCTGGAGGTTATACTTCCTCTGGAACTGCATGATGGCGTTTTGATAGCCTTTCCTGAACTCTTGTGTTTTCCAAGACAGCACATCATTTGTTTCGAGTATGATATCATCACCAGCCACTAGCATGAAGTCTTCGTTCCTACTCATATATTGATCATTCTCGCTCTTTGTCACAAACACGCGTGGGTTTTGGTCAATGCAACAATGTATCTAGTCATTGAATGTCTAGTCGAAATCCTCGTTCGCGTAGTTGTTCTGGAAAGGGGGTCTCGTTTGTTGTTCACCTTGATCCCTTTACTCTTTTTGTTCCCTTTGTCTGATCTGCGGGATTTGACCTCTTCTGAGGTTCTGATTTATGGGAGGTGGGTTGCTCTGTTCTCGAGCAACAGGTTTTATTCCCATGGACATTCTCTCCATCAACTTATCCATGGTATTCATAATCATGTTGAATTTATTGTTTGAGGACCATGACGTCGATGGCTGTGCATCTCCCTGGGGTCTCTTGTCCCTTTGGTTGAACCTTGGTTTTATTTTTCCCAACGTTGTCATGTTTAATTCGACTTCGATAGCATTTCTCATTACAGAATCTAGATTTGTTCATCTCCTTTCTCTTAACAATAAGGAGAAATCGTTTGTGAAGGAATCAATGTATCGCAACTACGTAGAACCGGGGGGCAGCTTGACTTCTGCAAGGATCAAGTTGTACACCTTCAAAAAGAGAGCAAAGAATTCCTACAATGTCTCTTCTGGTGCTTTCTTCATGTTATTTTATTGTGTCAGCAGCTACAAATGGTTTTTCTTGTCTCCCCATTTATCTAGGAATGACGTATCGAATGCAGCAAAGTCCTGAACACTCGCAAGAGGGAGGGATTTGAACCATTTTATTACATCTCCCGAGAGGATTTGTGCAAACAAACTCATTTTTTCATCTGTGTAGTCCACCTCCTCCAGGTCGATGAAATCATTAAACCAATCCAAGTACCTCTGAGAAGAAACATTTCCCTTAGTGTCATAGAGCTTGATCCTCTGGCTATAATTTTGAGGAAAGTCATGTAATTGGGTAGGCACAATGAGGGGAGCGAATCGGGCAGCCATAGCCCTAGGAGGATTCATATTATGAGGGATATTATTTTATACTAGGGCTCGGAATTACTTTGGGTCGAAAACAGTCTCGTCCAAACTAGTCTCTGACTTCGACCGAAACAGAGTTTTCTCAAAAAATGCATCAAACTCAAGGTCGTCAATGCTCTATGCACTGTCTTTGGGAAAGGACAAGCTTCTATCCATGTAGTAGAATGGGTCCAATACTTGCTCTCTAGCCTTACGCAGAATCTTCTCGGGATTGTACATAGGCTCCGAGGGGTTTGAGTCGGGATTCACTCTGGTGTAAATCGTCCTTAGAGCCAGGTTTCCTGAACTGTGCTACTTGGGGCTACTAGTTTATTTGTACTGGAGTCGCCAGGGTAAGGATTTCAACCGGTATGGATGTTTGTCCCTATGTTACCCTCAGGGGTCAAACTACAATGTTGTCATTCTCCCAGGGAAAATCTATTCAATTTCATTCCCCGGCAACGACGCCAGAATGTTAGCACTCCGTAAATCCGTTTGGTTTATAAACAGACGATGAAGGTAACTTTTTCAACCAACTTTGAGACCCGAAAATAGCCTTTCGAATCTGGAGAGGGTTCTCTTAGAAATGGCGCGGTCTCCACACAAGATATGACTTTGAAAACAATGGCTAGATTTAACACCTATGATAAAATGGGTTCTGGTTATATTGGAGCAGGAAAAGGTAAGACTTGGGCTATGGGGTTTATCTGAGGAAGAGATGGAACAAATGACTCGGTGACTGGACTTGACAGGATAATGCTAGGCAAGCAAGAGCCTTCAGTGTAAAACCATAATGTGTGGCGGGAGAAATTACAGGAAGTAACTCAGGAGCGTCGTTGTGGACGAATTCAGAGTTAGATTTAGAGGAAAACGTTTTGTCTAAGTGGCGCGAAAAAGGGGCGTTGTACAACAAATCCGTAGGTTCGATAATTTGTTTCGAAATAGAAAGAAAGATATATGAAATAAAGATAATAGGAAAGAACATACGCAAAGAAAGAAGCACAATACATCCAACTATTACAACTAGATTATCTACATCAAGTCACAAGACCTTTGCATTAAATTCCGGTCAAAACTTCATATTACATACAATAGATATCATCTACCAAATTTGCCAACCAACCTGGATTATATCAAAAAGATGAAATATATAAACGGGGGTGCCACTTGGGCTACCCTTCTTCCTAACTGCTAACCCTTAGAACTAGAAAAACTGAGCAACATGCGTTGGAGACTCTTCGCATAGTGTTTTCCAAAAATAGACAATAATCACGCCTTTTTACTTATGATTGTTCACAGTTTTGCCATGGGATCTGATCGTTGATTAGGCTTTGGCATGGAGAAAATATGTTTCACTGTGTTCCTTTGAGTAGGTGTCCCGGTGAACAGTTTTCTGTCAGGAGCTTGTTGTCTATAAATAACGGCTTCGATTTCTATGATGTGATCATTTGTTGAGAGTTGCGCACAGTAAGAAGTTGTTAGATCATCGTGGTCATTACCAAAATGGTAGCATGATTTATAGAAATGTATCATTCAAAACTGTCAAGATTTGTCTCATATTTAGAGGTTGCAGAGACGGGTGCCAGCTAAACTTGTTTTTCTTGTACGTTGGCGAGAGCTACACGGGCTTCTTTCTCGGTCAGTTTGCATTCTCTGGAATGTTTCAAGTGACTTTCTTTCATAATTCTCTATGCTTCTCGCATCTGTACAATGGTGTCTTGCGCCTCTATGAGATTCCTTTCAACCACACCATGTTCCCTTCGCGGCCCTGCGTTGCAGATGCTTCAGTAGTATTTGTCGCTATTTTTCGCCTTAATTCAATGTTTTCCTAATAGAGTTCGGCAATGGACATCTTTGCTTTCTCTAGTTGATGAGATGCAATTTTCTCATTTTCTCCTGTGATATCTACTCTCCTTATTTTTCTCCTATCTTCGCGGCTCGATCCCCCAACAGGTTCTCGCCGGATGGTGCATCCAAGTCGTTCTTCATCTATCAATCTGATGCACGGTTCTTCTGAAACTCGAGCTTCCGTGATCTCCTAGTTATTTCTCAGCCTACCACTCCTCTGAGGCATTTGTTTATGGGGAGAGTGGCCTCTTACTCTCTTCCCTTCCTATGCGAATCCCTTCGTTTCAGATTTTCCGCGATTTGATATGGTCTTCTCTACAGGTAAAAGAATAGTTCCTTTATGTCTTTGGGAATGCCTTCCGCAGGTGAGAATGAATCCCAATACCTTTGGGGCTTGGACCTTATAGTTATTCTATTCTGCACACCTTTCCTTACCCTCTGAGAGGTTTCCATGGCGCGACTAAGGTAAAATCTGCGTGCAATGTATCCAACAAATGCACAGGAGGGAAGGTTCTGATCACACTGGACTGGCAAGGGAAATTGCAAATAGATTTTAGGCCTAGTTCTACAATTAGAGAGAATGTCGAGCATATGGGATTTATAACAAATCGGCCAAGAGAGGAAAACATGCTGGAGGATAGTGAATTCATGGCGACGAGATGTTCCAAGTCAAGTTGCAGGTTTTCCATGGAAAATCTTCGCGTGTAGGATACAGGTGATAAGGTTTGTTAGTCATGCATGATACGAACGTCATTATTTTTCATTCCCTTGACCTCCATGATGAACTGATAATAACTGTTGTAGTTGCCAATGCGACCTATATTAACCACTTGACTCAACCTGGGGCACGTAGAGACTGGTTTCTCAAAAGGACTCAAATTTCTTGGAAAAGACATACCCGTACCTCTTATACAAGTTTCGAATCTGACATCCCTTCCCATTTCCAAGGGCCAACTGGACACTTTCTGACTTCAAACTCACAGTGTTACATACCTGACTTCACATGTTCAGGTGCATGGGCCACAACGTGACCTTAACACCGACTCTAAATTTGGAAATAAAAATGGTGGCGCTAATAGTGAGGATGCACTATTTTGGACAAACCCTTGGCAGTAAATGCAATCACTTCAACAAAAGGAGAATTTGCATGGCATCCTTCATCTCATGTAGCAAAACAAAGCCATTAGATTTATGCACTTTTGTAAGGAATCCTCCTCTTTCCCTCCTTGGCAGGAATGGAAAACCACCCACGGGGATCTCAGAAATCCTCTAAATTTGAATCTGGGCCGGTGGCAGGATGAGGTATCCCTCAGAAGAATATGGATTCGTCATGGGCTAGACATTCTTCGTTTGGGTCACTCTTCAAGAGGCATATTTTCCATAAAATAATCCTATGCACTCAAGGCTCAATTTCACATCCTTCCTAAAGAAAATATATGGAGCAACATTTGGTAGGTTAATCTTTGACCAAATGTAAGTAGTTTTCTTTGTTTATTGGCTCAGAATTGCATTCTCATCTGGGACAACCTCAAAAATCATGGCTTCATTGGTCCATCGATTTTCATATTTTCCTACAACATGAGGAATCAATGGAGAACCTCCTCAATAAATTTCAATCAAGTTCTATCCTTGGGGATCAAGTTGCACAAGTAATGCACACTTTTAATCATCAACATGATAACATTATTGCCACTATTGATCGAAAGAGATACTCATCCTTTAAACACGCCATATTAAATCATATATGGAATTTTATCCTTGGATTTTTGGTGTGGGGGATCTGGAAGGAAAGAAACCGTAGAATATTCCACTCTGAAGAATCAACAGAGTAAAAAATATGGCTTAAAATTCATGAAAATGTGCAAGAAATAGTCGTGAATCATAAATGGTCAATGGAAGATTTAACTTGTGATACTAATGGAAAATACATCCTTCTCAGTTGGGATCTAGGTCCATATTCAATTCACATAATGGAATCCATGCATCCCCCCACAAGGATTTGTTTCACATCATGGAAAATCCCCCCTCCAAATTTTCTTAAGATTAACTTTGATGGGGCCTCTAAAGGAAATCCTGGTCCTGTGGGATTTGGTGTTGTTTTTTGAGATTAACATGGGAATATTTGTAACATTATTTCTAGAAACCTTGGTTATGATTCTAATAACTCTAGGGAGATCCAAGCCCTAATCAAGGGCATTCAAGTTGCCTCCCAGCTTGGCTTTCATCGGATTATAGTGGAAGGTGACTCAAAGGTTATTCTTACTCTGTTATCCAAGCCTCTAAATGGTTATGATCCTACAAAGATCTCATCTAGCTAGAAACCTCTATGTAATATTGAATTCTTAAAGACAATGGTATTTCCTCACATTGTCCTCATCCCCTCACATGTCTGACAGGAGCACTATAAGGAAAAGACCCTATAGCGGAGGTTTTTGCGGACGCCCCTATAAAAATATCCCAAAACTCCATTTATAGCGGAGGTTAGAGGTGAGAGGTTTTAGCGGATGTTTTTACATAGGTTCCTTTATAAGTACATAACACACCTGTGTTATTTTTACAACAGGCGCATTGGTTCCCTCAAAACTAGTTCACTATAGCAGGGTTATTTCAAATAAAGAACAATATTATCTGTTGCGCTACGGAAATAAGGATGCACTAGGAAATAATGATGCATTGTAATAGGGTTCTTTTAAAAATATACGGTGTGCAACGTAACACTGGAAGCATCGGTGTGCTATTAGTAGAGTGCACTGTCATATGGTTAAATAAAAAACATTTACGCAGCAATGTAGGATTGTGTCAAAAAACATATATCGTTTCCCTCCAATGTATCATGTGCACCAGTGCTCCAATATGGAGCATCGTGTTAGGGTTAATTTCCAAATTTAGGTGGTGTGCTCTGTAAACCCAAGCACATCGGGGCGTATATTATTATACTGCACTGTGTCATGCTTAAACAAAAAAATTCGCACTATTGTAGTTTTTCAAAAAAATAAAAGGCGGTGCACTATGGATTCGTATATGCACTGGTGCGCACACAAACACACGCGCACCATGCTAGGGCTGGTTTTTTTTAATATATAACCGGCGCGCTCATTAAACATGTATGGCTTGGCGTAGTTGTGAATCAAGCACACCGGAACAGGGTTTTATTAGAAAACAATACCGAGGGTAAAAATCATTTTTACCATTTTCAGTGTTGTAGAGCTCAAAAGAACTGGTGCAGCCTTTGCCTATCTGAAGCTCCCTTCCATTGGTGCTTTCCTTGGTTGTGTTCATTTCATCTATTGTTGGGTGCGTGAATTTCAAATTTTTTCAAACGGTGGGCAAATATGGTTTTTTTTACTACGTCGCAACCATGTCTCTGCGATGACAAAATGTCCAGGTAATGTCCTTGTTTATTCATAACTTAAGTTTTCACCAGTTTAAAATTTAAAATTGAGTGAAATTTTAAGTGTAAAAAAAACAAAAACAAAAAAACCTGTGTGGTGCATTCGAGGCTCTTGGCTCGCACCGCGTATGGTGAGACCTGTAAATTTATAGGGTGCACCGCGTACCTTGTTACATTTCTTGGTGGTGCATTGGTAAACATAAACGAGTTGGCACGTCCGTTTAACGACATGTTTGAACACATATTTTTCTAAACTTTACACTTTAATAAATTTCTTTTTTTTCATATGATCGAATGATCTTAAATCTTTCAGATTTATGGAGATGCCAAATGATTAATGAGTCAAACCACTAAAAGGTGCTTCATAGTTTCACGTTTCGGATATTTCTTTATGTCTTAACTTTCAAAATCCTGGTACCCAAAAGATGAGCAGTGAAATGCCAAAAGACTAAATTCTGATTAATTAAATTAAACTAAGTCAAAGAAGTTAATCATTCGGCGTTTCAGGAATCAGGGGTTTTACATTCATCACATCTAAAAAATCCTGAAACCCAAGTTCCCAAAAGTTTTGAGTTTTAAACATGATCAATTAACTTCTTAAAAGGAAATTAACAGTGTAAATTAATATTTCACGCATTCGCTTTAGGGATATTTCAATTTTGTTCCATCCAAAACTCTTGATCATGAATCGTCGATATTTAATAATATTAATTATGGATCAAAGGAAATGATTTCCAGTGTAGAGTGTGTATCACCATATGTACTTTCCTCATTAAAACCAATAAATTCATCATCCATTAAATCATACTCGAATTAATGAAAGTTGAGCGTAAAACAATATGTTATATTTTGAATTTCATTGTTACCTTTAGCAAAGTAGTGAGTTTTATCCAAGGAAAGCTTACACATTCTCCCCTATAACAGGTATTCGCATTCTATTTCTAACATCATGGCACCCAGGAAAACATCGAAGAATAATGATGATGTCGATGAAGGTTTGGATCCGAACGCAAATGTTTTGTCTGATACTACGCCACATGTTGTAGATTCAATTAGATCATGGACGAAGATTTTTTCAATCTTTGAGCACGAAGTTATAAATTTCCCAGACGATTCTAGAGATGAAAAGAATCGCACTCAAGGAACCAAACTTAGAATTATAGCATAATCTGAGCTTCATAAAATATCTACATGGTCGAAGGTCATGCCATATATTGACATTAAAAGTTGGGTTCTGGAAAACACCAATGTGCAGACTAGGAGCATCATCAACCACCAAAATGTCGTTGTTGGCTCTTTCAGGATGGAACACCTCCAAGTAATGTACAAGATATCCCCTAATCCAAAATATATTTATAATGTTTTGTTCATGATTGAGTTTGAACAAAAAGAATGTGTGCAATTTGACCGAAGCTACCCAGATATAGTTAAAACCTAGTGGGGAATTCCAGCGAAATTCAAAGCTGACTCGGATGGTGTTTATTCCATCGTGTCATTAAATGAGTATGGTCTATGTATCCATGATGCTATGTCTAATATTTGGAAAGAAAATCCCTACTCATTTCCCAATGGAATGGGTATCAATCATGCATGAGGTAGCCGAGGGTTTCACTTTTGACTGGGCTAAGATGTTGTCTGATAACCTAGCCAAGGAAATTACTAAGTATCAAATGGTGAAGTCAAAAGGTCAACCTACCCCTTTTTATATGTTTGTGTATGTCATGGATTCCATTTTTTTTATGAATCCATTCCCATTGATGAATTGGAGCTGGAATCGAACCAGTGTCGAACCTATCCATTTTTATCATTCCAAACTATGGGAGGAAAAGGCCAAAGATTTATTTTATGAAATCTGCCATAATGTAGTGATCTGTGTTCATCAAACACTATATGGTCATCCACCTCCTCGTATTTCATATCAAATTATGGGAAACCTTAAACAAGTTGCAGATTGGTTCATTGAAGAACATTTCTCCAATATCACGGTTTTTGGATGCTCAGTTTCCCCTCATGCTCTCCCAAAGTTTCTGCCTAACAAGCTAGTGTGAAGAGAAGTGGCTTACTAGAAAGTAATAGGAGGCATTGGCAAAGAGCTAAAGGTAGCTTAGAACAAAGTTTGGCCAGTCTTTACTCTACAGGTTGGAAGGTTTTCCTTGTTGAATTTTGGTCATTCCAAAGTAGAGGTTAAAGCTTTAGAGGATGTCAAATTGGTTGACATTGAATTCAAAAGTCATGATCCATACCAGATCGTGGAGAAGCACCTAGCTCAATGTAATATGAAAATATATATGCATGAATATTCCCCAAATGACGATATATTCAAGGGAATCAGATATTGTGAGGAGGTACAAGGCAGAGTTCAGGCATTATCCCCTTACCAACAGGCCAATTTCTTCACTTTCCAAAAGCACAGAAGGAGTAGTTTTACCAATATACTATAGGGAGAATTGAAACCCAGCCCTCCGATGCAGGGATCTATACCTCCAGGTTTTGAAATAGATTCTTCTAGTAAACAAACTACCGAAGAAATTCCAAAGAATCTTGAAGTGTCTACACAAGAATTAGAAGCCTCGTCAGCAGGGTATCTAGGGCCGCAGACAAAGGTGCAATCTGAGACACTACTAAAACATAAACAAATGGTAATTCCTTTATCACCAGTCACCCCTACTGATACCTCACAAATAGTAGAAGGAAAGAAGTTCACAGAGAAAGGCAGTCCCATTAAAGCACTAAACCCTCTACAATCAAGTTTCAGAACTCCTGGTCCTGAAATTACATTTGCAAGCGATCTTACCCCAATCCCACTTGAAGAGATGCCTCCTTCGAAATTTTTCTTTAGCATGAAAAGGAGGGCCATAGTCAGAAGAGAATTGCATCAAAAAGAAGGGGTAGTAGCCAAAAGGCAAAGGATCATATTTGATGGGCATGGCTTGGAGGATTCATATCTCTCCAAGGAATTGGTTGGTTCATTAGGCGCCTTTGCTACAGCCAATCAATGGTCGACCGATAATCTGGTAGAGCAATTGAAATAGAGAAATATATTGATAAAATAATTACAAAATCAAATAAGGACTACAGAAAAGAATGTCTGAGATGAAATCAATAAAGGGCTTGAATAGGCTAGAACTGTTGATTAAGGTTGGTTGTCATTGATGTCAACCCTTGAAGAAAGACCCGTAGCACAAAGGTTTGGGTAATGGACCCAATAGTGTTTGATGTAAATATGAATCGTTATTTTTTTGTCATGGTTGATAAGAAGTAAATATGGATGAACTCCAAAGTGGTCCCCTTATGGTGAAAACCCTCACGGGAAGACACTTTTTGGAGTAAGAGAACCCATGCTTAATTTTGGAATAATGAGATGAAGGAAAGTGAATTTGATAGGGAAAATATCCTAGATGGATAGTTATTTTCATGTCATTTCCGGTGGTATGTGGAACGTCACATAATTCCTCATGGGTAGAGAGTTATGGCCATGAGAAGTTGGAGACCCCAGGTTTGGGTAATGGACCCAAGTTTGTTTGATGGGTAATGGTATGAGTTATGATTTATTTTCAGATAATATGATTCTATATGGATAGTACATGTCATGCCATTTCTGGTGGTATGTAGAACGTCACATAACTCCTCACGGTTTGAGAGTTATGGCCTTACGAAGTTGGAGGACCCTCATATGTCATCTAGAAGCCCCAAAAGGTCAAA
>SNQJ01S0039326.1:32347-74967 GCA_010110895.2 Picea sitchensis
GTTTGGGTTGCTGCTGATAACCTGGGAAAAAGGGTCCTGGAGTTTGACTGGCACCAGGTTGCTAGGAAAAGTTTGGCTGCTGGCTTGGATTCTGGTAGAAACCATGGCCCTGACCAGTGTAAGGATTTTGCATCTGTGGGGACATCATCGACTGATTTCCCAAAAAGGACATAGAGTGTTGGTCATGCATTGTATTCGAAGGACTTTGGGAAGGATTACCCCATGCCAGTCCTGCAGGGAAAGGCATAGTAGTATGTCCGGGGTTCCATTGACTGTGGAAAGAATTACCCCAGAATGGAATTCCGGAGGAGGGAACGGATCCTTGTCCTGAGTTCCAAGGTCCTACTATGTGTGCCCCCTGTGTAGGAATAGTACCTTGTGCAGGAGTAGATTGTCCAAAAATGGGGTTGCCCCCAGTCGAGAAAGCGGCTGATGAGAAAGTGTTGTTACCAAACATCCTGTTCCAAGAAAACAGTGTCGAACCTACTGGCATACTGTGCGAATGTGTTCTTTGACTCCCCACTCCAAATAAACTAGTGTGTGTAGGCTGCCCAGCAGACTGCTGATGCGGACCACCAAGCAAAGGGGACGAAGGAGGGATATGACCTCCTGCATAAGGAAAAGCATTAAAAGGGACAGGAGTTCCCCCAAGGTGACCTTGTAGAGGAGCGCTAGAGCTCCCTGCCCTCAGACCCAAAGTCTGTAAAGTGGAGTAGGTTAGTACAGGACTTGTACCCGAACTAGGCATACCATATGAGAATGGAGGGTCTGTCGCACTAGGTGTGAAGGGGGTTGTGGCCACCACCATAGATGGGTTCGGTCCACTGTGCGACGTAGTTGCAGCCGAGACCATGGTGGCTCAGACCGACGACGATAGGTTAGGAGATGACTCTCCTGTGGTGGCAACTGTGGTGGGAATTGAAGAATTCCCAGAAGAAGTAACAGCATTTGTTTCGATTGCTGTGTGAGGCACTTTTTGGCGTTCGTGAAATTGGATTGGTACAATAAACGGTGCCAAGATATCAGTGGTTGGGGTTTCAACCAAGACAAGAACGGTTGCTTCAAGGTCCAAAACAGTGTATTCCTCTGGGAGTTGTTTGGGCACAAAGGTTTGCAACCCGGTCGCTTCAAAAGACCCTTGTTGGTCTAGCTTCCGCCTTAACGGTGGCGGGGGTGGCTCCAGTGTAACCGGCGACAGGCCAAGAAGCCTTCATGACCGGCGGAGCTCAAGATATTCCACTGTGTGAGAATATCCAAGACATGCTAAGGTATTCTAAACATTCAAAAGTAGCACACACTAAAAAAGAATCCCCTAAGAGATAAGACAAGCAATCACTAAACTATTTGGAAGAACAGTTACAACAACCAACATTAGAGAAACTTACCAGTGCAAGTGAAACTCGAACATAGAAGGACCCTCCGGGTATACTCTGCAAAGTGTGGCCCAATGTCTGTCCTAGGTACCGTGGTATACCCCCACAGTGACCTGTGTATGTCCCTAAAAAGATTGGCAACTAGGTTGCCAGCACGCGAACAGTCACCACGCGGGTACAGTCGAAAGTCAGGTAGACCACAATGATCAGGGTATCGAGCCCGAAACCTGTCAAGGGTATCAAGAGAAAATGGTCCAGAAGACAACTGAGGACCTCAAATGGATTTGAGATCCATGAAGACCCGTGGCAAAAGAAAATGACGGAATCCCAAAACAAGCCCTCTATATGTGTTCTCCACTACGATTGGTCCAGCTTTGGAGGGGTTATCTCTGCTACCTTTCTGTATGCAACCTCGTGTTTATTGCCTGTGTTAGAGGGGGGTCCTAGATAACTTCCATGAAAATGGACTTAGACACTCCCTAACTAGACTTAGACACTCCCTATCTCAGACTCTAATGTTTGGTTTTGAATGGCCTTGAAGAGTTTCCTCTCCAACCTAATCCAAAGCCCTAGTCCTGAACTAGTTTGTGAACCCTACAAACATAACAGTCTAGTAGATTTTAAAATTAGCGTTTCTTTTATGGCGTTGTCTTACGTCAAGGGGTATGAGGATTAAATTGATGATGTGTAAAAGACGAAAGCAAAAAATGAATGAAAAATATGGAAACAAAAAACTCTTACTAAATGCAAAATTTCAACAACTTTTCACAAAGAAAGATTTTTTATTTTTCTAAGATTTTGGACAGCAAACTCAAAGGAATTTCACTCGACTACGAGCTACTTATGATCTAAGTAAACTACAAAAACTTATGAAGTAAAAGACTTTTCCCTAGCTAATGATGCAGAAACACACTCTTTAACCAAAGAAGAAAATGAAAAGAGATTTATTTTTTAGTTAAATGCTAGTAAAGCAAGAAAGGGAAAATACCGACAAGCAAAAAACCAAGAAAAATTTTTTTGGCTTAAAGCGCAGATCGCAAAGAATCACGCAATGGAAATTGTAAAAAAAATGACTCTCATGCTTGTCTAAAAACCATAAGAAAACAAAAAAAAAATAAAAAAATTATATTTTTCGGTCGACTTTTAACTGAGAAAAAACATGCTAAGGGTAAGATGAAGCCTAAGCTACTAACTGTTCAAACATAGATTCAAACACCTAAGAGGAATACTTCTTATCAAAGGAGGGGATGACTGCCCCACCCTGAACAAAAAGTAGCATGTACAAGCACGCGACTGTCACTCAAACAGCACGTGTGCAAACGCGTGTTGAACAGAGATACAGGGTGTGTACACGCGCGCTGACCTTGTATAGGTCGCGTGTATATCTAAACTCTAAAGGAAAATATGAAAACAGACAGACCAGACCAGGAAGAGGCCTGTGGTATTGATAATGAGGATCCCTTGAAGGCTTGGATACTCTTTCTAACAGAAAAACAAATAATGCCAAGAAAAATAATAAGGCAAAAAACAATCTGAGATAGGACTATTAACAAACAAGACTCAGATAGAATTCCAGAAAACCCCCTGAGAATGTGTGATTCTAACAGGGAAGAGGAGGACAACCTCTAAGGTTCTCTAAACTCCTACACGCTACTGCTATCTCTATAGCTAGCATTCACACGCGTGTTGTAAGAGGATAGGGCATGGGTACACACGTTCAGGCCTTATGCAGGCCGTGTGTACCTCTGTGTGTCCCAAAAAACACAGTCAAGCAAAAATCAGGGAAAGATGGTATGGAAAACCAGACTCCCTGCTAGCTCAGACCTTACAGAAATGAAAAGAAAAGACAGGCAAAGAAAAAACAGAAAACCTAGTCTTTAAACTACCCAAAAACTTAAATAAATCCAGGAACCCTAAAGAGTATTATCCCCAGTACGGTCGCCAATTTTGTTGTTGGGAAAAACACCCTACAAACTAGCAAAATAGAGTTCAGACTTTGCATGCAGATTTGACTGAATAGAAACTACTTCTTACCTACATCCCAAGATTTAAATCCCTTTTTCTCAGTAAATGCATGGAAAAGGACCACCTACCTTATTATCGGCGTTCGATGTCTATCCTCTGTTGTGCTTGACTACTTGTTCGAAATGCTCCTTCCAAAGATGACCTGCACTCATGACAAACAACAACTATGCATGCATGCTACTTCTATACTCAAGGGTTAGAAATCAAACATAAACTAATCAAACCATAGACAATTCATGAATAAGGACGGGAAAAGCATTCTCTTTATTACTTAAAGTGAATCAACTTACAAAATCTGAGACCAGCCACCACTCCTTGAACCTGATCCTGGGCTCCTCTTCTTCTGTCCTTCAACTACTTTGCGTTCAATCTCCTTTGGCATGAGGAAAGGCTAAAGGGTTGGGACAATGGAATACGTAAATGGGCAGAGTTTCTTTGCTATATTTTTTCCTCTTCCAAATGGTACCCCTACCCCTTCTTTTATAGGCTAGAAGGAGCTAGGTTTTTGGACGAACCCTCGGCCATGCATGGCCGGGAGTTTCAGTTAACTCACCCATAGCTTTTTATTCCGTCGACAACTTTCCTTTTTTCATGCTTTTGTAGGTATACACAGGCTATTGTGAGTCAGCCAGCATGTACACACATGCAGTAATGGGTTAGGGCACGTGGGCCTTTACAAAAGAGGATTTTCAAAGAGTTGTTCAGTAGAGTTTTGGCAAATATGGGATATGAGTTGGCCTAATGCCAGGTAAGCATGTGTGGTGCAATTTAGGGTTATAACACCTACCACATTTCAACGAGCAATATTAGGGATATTTGTTGATATTATTCATGATTGTGTGGACGTCTACATGGATGACTTCATAGTTTATGGCAACACTTCCCAGGAAGCCTTAGACAACTTAGAAAAAGTCCTCATCATATGCCAGAAAATGAACCTATCCCTAAGTCATGAAAAATGCAAAATTTTGCTAACTGAAGGAGTGGTTCTAGGACATCATGTTTCATCTGAAGGAATAAAATTCGATCATGCAAATATTGAGGTCATTATTAGACTTCCACCCCCCAAAACTCAGAAATAGGTGAGAGGCTTTCTTGGACATGCCAGATATTACCGGCAGTTTATTGAAAATTTTACAAAGATTGTTGCACCTATGTTTGGATTATTGATAAAAGATGTTGATTTTGTTTGGACTGAGCACTATCAAACTGCCTTTGAAACCCTGAAAGCTAAGTTGTCTGTGGCACCAGTTATTAGAGTGCCCAATTGGACTCTCCCATTTCATATATCCATTGATGCCTCCGACACCGCAATAGGAGGGGTATTAGGGAAGAAAGAAGACCAATAGTTCTATGCCATTTATTTTGTAAGCAAGAACTTGTCCCCTGCTGAGTTGAACTACACAGTCATTGAGAAAGAGTTCTTGGCAGTTTTTCATCCTATTAACAAGTTTCATCATTACATTACAGGTTATGAAGTATTTGTACACACCGATCATTCCTCCATTAGGTTTCTCATGAACAAACCTATAACTAATGGTCGAGTGACTAGGTGGCTCTTGTTATTACAAGAATTTAATATTACTATGCTTGACCGACCTAGAAAGGATAATGTAGTAGCTGACTTTCTTTCCCGAATAAAGAATGAGGATGATGGCATCCCTATAGATGATAGTTTCCCAAATGAGCATCTCTTTTCCCTTTTTGTCAATACCCCATGGTTTGTATATATGGAAAACTATCTGGCTACTAGGAAGTTACCATCTCATTTGTCACCTCATGAAAAGTGGAAAATTATTACACAGAGTGCTAATTACTCTTGGGTTGGTCATGATCTTTTTCGCACAGGTCCTGATTTGATTATTCATAGATGTGTCCGAGAGGACAAGGTACCTGAAATACTACGAAGTTGTCATGATGGACCATGTGGTGGCCATTTCTCTGACAAACTTACAGCATATAAGGTATTACAATCACGTTACTATTGGCCTAGCATTTTCAAAGATGTTTCCAAGTATGTGAGAAGTTGTGATAGTTGCCAAAGGATAGGTAGACCTACATCGGCTGTCAAAATTCCTTTACAAGCCCAAGTTATGATAGAACCCTTCAAAAAATGGGCCCTCGACTTTGTAGGACCAATTTCACCCATGTCCCATAGGAAGAACTATATCTTAGTTTGTACAGACTATGTCACCAAATGGGTAGAGGAAAAACCCCTATTTAGCGCCACAGAGAAGTTTGTTGTCGAATTCATCTATGAAGACATCTTTACCCGCTTTGGTGTCCCTCGTGAAATTGTTACCAAGGCACTCAATTCACTTCCAAGCTGATGAAAGAGCTAATAGAGAAATATGGGATTAAACATTGTAAATCTTCTCCATACCACCCGCAAGCCAATGGTTAGGTACAATCCACAAACAAAGTTTTGGAAGCCATCTTAACCAAGACTGTTCAGTTACATCACCGATATTGGGTTGATAGGCTCCCAAAGGCTTTATGGGCATACCATACTACCTGGAGAAATACCGCTGGGCATACCCATTATGAGCTAGTGTACGGGAAACAAGTACTTTTACCAATGGAATTCCAAGTAAGGACCTTCCGTATTGCCGCAAAATTAGGATTGAACCTGGATGAGGCTCAGAAGAAACGAGCCTTACAGTTGAATGAGTTGGATAAAATCAGGCAAGATGCCATCCAATGGACAATATTAGTCCAAAACCAGAGGAGCAAGTGGCATGACAAGTTTATTCAGAAGAAGCACTTATAGCCTGGTGATTGGGATCTATTGTTTGATTCCCGATTCAAAACCTTCAAAGGCAAACTTACCACCCGTTGGTTGGGCCCTTACGAGATAGACAATGTATATGACAATGGAGCTGTAAAAATTAAAACAATTGACGATGGACAAGTCTCCTTTGTGGTAAATGGACATCGCCTTAAATTTTATCATAAGCCCATTTACAGAGAGAATTTTCTACAGGTCATGTCAACTGACAAGGAACTAGCCTTAGTATATGGGGAAGTTCCCCCTTGTTCTTGAAAAGTTTTCCAAATATCCTACTGTATATATATAAATAGTTTTTGTTAATAAGGCAATTCTAAGAGGTTTCTATAAGTATTTATTTTACCAGGAGTACACAGTTTCAGGATCTTTCTTCAAAACATTGTTATACTTGAATTTTGTGTCTATTAAAGCATAAAATGAATATTGACTTACTGTAGTTAGCCGTATTTTTTCAAACATTCTCATTTTTAAGTCATTCTAAAGCAGTTTCTCTTGAAACTCTTCACCGTTGTATAAGGAAGTGATACCTTAACTATCAAGCCTAGAGGTCTCTTGTACAGTTTTTCCAAGAAACCTGAGTAAGTAAGTCAAGTGTCTTTATCAAAGAGTAACAGGGAGGTATCATTAGTAGTTAGTCATGGAAACATCATAATAATTACAAAATAAGAAAGTAAGTTGAGCCTAGAGATACCTTTCTGTTCTTTCTCGATGGTACCATCCACTACACACTAAATAGATTGATTATATCATATCTTTAGATAGGCCACGCCCGCCTAAGTACCCCTTACATCAAGAAAACCACTAAACAATATAGCGGAAAGTCATCCTCTAACATAAATACCATCCCAATTGAAAATAAAAGTTGTTTCAGAGTTGTTCCCCCATATTCTTGCATAAGCAATCTTATACTAAAATCTTAAAGGATGGAGGGCCAGTCTCTGAGGGTTTAAGAGGCTAACCCACCAGGATACTGAACAGGTCTGCTGACAGTGGGTACCAGCCTGTGGTATGACTAGGTAAACCTGATGGATTACTAAACAGGCTTTCTAGCAGCGAGGCATTCTACCTAGCGAGGATGATGATCTGACAAAAATAAATAATAAATCTAAACTTGTCCTGATGTATGGCATTACTTGCAGACAAAGCTGACATGGAGTATGTGTGGTTAAGCTAAGGTTAATGAATCTCATCAATTTTCCATTGGGAAATGAATCTAAGATTATCTTGAAACTCTCTTGCCTACCTCTTCTTATCTATATATAGGATCTCTTATCCTATAGGTGGGGCCATCTCCTAACTGTCTCGTCGGACCAATCTGTGAAATTTCATCTTTACACTTGACATACTATAAATCTTCGGCTATTGGGGGATACTGACTAGTTTCCTATACTTTTGATTGTGAGGTGTCACAATACTTAAGTGTGGCGGAGGTGTTCATGAGCTGAAAAATGATTATTGACTAGAGAAAAGAGTCTTTGCAAGAATTTTTGTAGTATTACCATGATACAGGTTATTACATTGATAGTCATGTTATTTTTAAATGCTTAACTCTTGTGTGCTATACATTACTGAACTCATGCTTAACAGACCACTCTTATTTTTTATTCAATAGACCACTCCTTATCGGTTTATCATTCATTACAACCCGTTCATTATAGGTTTTGAAACTATATGTCATATACAAGAAGAATGAGTAAGCATGGATCACTCTGCCTCTGCTCATTAACCACTATGGCTGTCAAAAACACTTCAAATTGCAAGTTGTCCATTATAAGAGGCGAAAATGCACTTAATACAGGGGTACCGAATGAGGTGTCAAATGAGGTGTCGGATGAAATGTCGTTTGAAGTGTCATTGCATTGCATACCAGTAATTGTCCTAGATTCTAGGTAACTAGAATTCAATTATATTTAATTACCTTGGTTGCAGGCATTGATTAACATATGCTTCATATGGTTATGATCAAATGTCGAAGTCAAAAGACTTGGACATTGATCTAAGTACACACCACTCCATTGCTCCCAGGCTTGCCATCAAATTTGAATCTCCCACACATGGCAGCTCGCGCGCACATGTGGGCAACGTACTCTACCATAAGAGCATCCAAAATCGGGCTGGGCACTCTATTGTTTCATTTTCCCTTGCCATTTTCTCTACCCTGCATTAAGGAATCGCGCCCAACCTCTATCTAATTCTTCCTCTGTTCTAATCACACTCAGACTATGTTAAACCCGTGTCATTTCTTGGCCTGTTTGCACCCTTGCTTGGTAAAATTCACCCTATGTTCCAATCGCACTCAGACCGTGCCCAATTTATGTCTCTGTGTGACTCAATTTCTCCCTTTCTTAGTGAATTCAATCTCTATCACAATGCCCAAGCGATACAAACCATCCTCCTATGAAGACTTGTTTGCCATTCTAGAATTCGCACAGTGCAGGGAAGTGTTCTTGCGTGTTGATTGGGGGCCATTTCTATCGAGTTTGCAAGGACATGATGATGGTCTTTCTATGCAATTTGTAGTTGGTTTTGATGGAAATATAGCACATGTAGGATTTCTCAATTTTACAGTCACATAAGAGTCAATTTTTGCTACAACAAAACTCCCAAGAATGGGAGATAGGTGGTTCAAGAATCATCAATTGTCGTGCTCAAGTTACAACAGGGTTTTTAAGCCCGAATTCGAGAGCATTTCAGGAGTGAAATGGTATGCTAAGGAGTGGATAAAGCCAGAATTGGTCAATCCCCTCATCGTTATCACAAGGTTAATTACATGTGAAGGTAGATACTCCACCTTCAAAGCTTGTCACTTTAGATTGCTGGCTCATTTTCTATTCAATAAACCTTTGAAATTTACCTTTTATTTTCTCAAAATCTTGGAGAAAATGTCCTCTCAAGTGAGGAAAAATGTGACCAACCCCAACAATAGTCTCTTCCACCACGGTTTGATCAAATTCCTCGTTCTTACTGAACTAGAGAAGCAGGGGAAAAGTTGGGATGCCTTTATCTACCAATTTGCAAATCCTCACTTAACAGTTAAGACCGGAAAAAAGCCACTTAGCCTAAAACTATCTCTCCATCCAAGCCTCACTCTCCAAAAACTCCAAACTCCCTTGCACAACCTCCCTCTTTACCGGAACAATACCAAAATCTTGTTGATATTCCTACTTCTTCGTCGGGGAAAAAGACCAAGAACAAAGACCAAAAGAAGCCTATTGTTGACCCCCCAATGCCTTAATTTTCTCTTGATCGTACACCTAAGAAACCCCAAGAAGTAATGCAACAAGACTTTCCCATCATTCCCACAAACAAGAGGGGAGCCAACCGATTTGGTAAGGGACCCTTTCGGAAGAGTACTCGAAACATAAGAACCAAGCCTTATGCAAAGCCTCCACCTGCTTCGGATCCTATCCAAGTATCCTCCAACCTTGAGAGCCCTCATAAGCAACCTAGAGAAGTCTTTGCGGATGGATTAGAGCCACTAAGGAAAACAAAATCAAAACCTACTTCACCTTTCTGATCTCCCATCACACCTACTTCACCCATGCCCACTCTTGATCCTAAAATTGATAAGTTGTCCACATATCTCAAAGGACCTAAGCCTTCCTTGGAGATCATTGATTCTGCCCCAACTATAGAGGAGTTACAAAGGGAAAACCATCATCTTCTCCAACAATTGGAAGAGAGGAAGACAATGGATGCACACCTTCATAATGACAATGTAGTCCTTCAGGAAAAAGTTAACTCCCTTCAACGATTGTTCGATGGGATGACCCAATCTAACTGCAGCCTCAGAGCACAATTAAAGCAACACAAGAGGCACAAGGCTAAGCCTACACAGAAAGAAGGAGAGGCTTCTAAAGTCAATCCTCCTCAGCAAGCCTAAGTTTCGAGGGGTGACTTATTTTTCTTTGCAGTGGGACCTGCAAAATAATAAGTGTGGGGGTATGTTGGGCCCGAGATATGATCATCTTCATGACATTATTATACACTTTTTGCCATATGTACATATGCGTTTTTTATCTTTCAAAGGAGTTTTTTGAAGAATTTTATGATAAACTGGTATAATCAGCATGAGGTACATATAATTCATGTTTTGTGATTCAATCAAGCTTAATTTATCATATTTTATGGTTTCCAAGAGTTAATTCATGTTTTTCTGCTATTACAGGGAAAAACACACCATGTTTCTTGGTCTGGCACTTGATCCGACACTTGATCCGACACTTGATACAACACTCGTTCCGGCACCCAGTATTGCACAAAAATGCAAGGTGAGTTGGCGGTTATGGTATTGGCGGCCAGTGGTGGATAAAGCGGGCACATGGGTTTTGTTTGTCATCACCCCCTCCAGCTACTAAGCTCCAGACAACTCATTTTCAGTTGTCCAAAGAAGGCAATTATTGGCTTACTTTGTTTTGACAGTTAGAACATCATTTATTGTAATTTGTCGAATTCAGAGGTGGTTCGACCCTCCTGTGGTCGACCACTTGGTTTGTAAATGTTATAAATACCAATGAGGTGGTCAGATGATTGTTAAGTAGAAGAACCAAGTAGCATAAGCATTAGAATTGCCAGAAAAACAATTTTGCTTTGTTTGAGTTTTTACATTGCCAGAATTATGCCAGAACTGCGTTTTTTGATTTTATGGTGAATTCGGCCTGCTAAGCTAGTGGTGTAATTTTAGAGAGTGACCACGACTTGCTGGGGGGCCCACCAGCAGTCTGGTAACTCTCTTCATGTTTATTTATGCATTTCTTAATTTAATTGCTCTCTTTTTATTTTCTGTACATGCATGTTTTTATTATGCTAACTAGTTTGTTGTAGCTTAATTGTTTTAATTGTTTTGCAGACTAGATGTCGATACAGATTAGCATGTGTTGATTTTATAGCTTAGAAAAGGTCTTGCAAGACTCCATACTAACCCCAAGTATTTATATTAACCTCATGTGCATGTAGATGTTAAAGTATGCTTCGAGTTATGGTTTTGTAATCAAGTTAAAACCGAGTTTTTGTTAGATTAGAACAGAGTTTGTTTATTTGGGTTTTCTTTGACAAGGATTGATGGATAGATAGAATTAATTCCATTTTTTTATTACAAGCTTGCTAATTTCAATTTCATATAGATCTCATTTAATTAGTTGTTGGTTAATGTAGTTGTTGGTTTTCTTTTCAATATCATAGTTTAATTTCTGTTTTCAAGCACTTTCTTATTGTAGTTTGAACTTTCAATTATTACAGTAGACATAGCATAGTTTTCTTTTACGCATTTTCCTTTCATAGATTAAAAATTCAATTAAATTTCTTAGTTAAATAATGGCAATCTCGTTATGTTGTTGATGGTTTAATATGCAGGGTATTTAACATTATTTTTTTCATGGCTAAGTTTTCATTGGATTGTTTAATCCACACCTTCCATTTTTCCATTGAGATTAGTGTTGAGTTTGTATCGCTGGAATTGTCCTTTGTTGTCAAGTGTCATAGAGATATCATCCATCACCACCGAAGGAATTCACACAACCACCAGCATTATATTTGAGTGTTTCATAGATATAGTTTCTTGCTTTCATAGCTTAGGAGATAGTCTTATTTGCTGCTATAGGATAGATAGACTTTTCTTTGATAGATTAGATAGCAGTTTGCTCAAGAATTAGTTGTTAGTCTTTCTTGCCTTCAATAGACTAGATTTCCTTTCATGCATTGCATTGAGCATTTAAATTTCCTTTCACGCAAGAGAAATAGTTTTGCATTAGGCAGCTAGTCCACTTGCCTCTTAGTCTAGGTAGTTGTTCAATGAGAAGTCTTTGCTTACTTGTCTATTTGCTTTCGCAGGTTAATTAGTTTCCTTCGCTTACTTGTCTTTTGCTTTAGTAGGTTAGTTAGGTGCCTTTGCTTGCTTGTCTATTTGCTTTAATAGGTTAGATAGGTGTTTTTTCTTACTTGCTTATTTATTTGCTTTCATATGATAGTTGCTCATTGAATGTAGGTTGGCAAGTTAAAGAAGTTTTCTTTTGTCATTTGCTTATTATGCTTAGTAGTTTTCTTTTGCTTATTGTTTTCTTTGAATAGGGTTTTTACTTTCTTTCTTAGGAACTATCCATCAGTCCTTGGCCCAAAAGTACTTAGGTTACCTAGTTTCATTTTTCTTAGTAGGGTTTGCTCATTAGATAGGTTTTCTTGAGTAGATTAGCCTTATATAGTTGCTTTCATGAGTTATACTATACTCCTACCAACCTTTTACCTTTGGCATATATTTTTCTACAACTCTAAGTTTACTTACCCCGGGTTGACAATTTAATTGAGGGTAGTTTAGTGTCTTTTTTAGTACATAAAAATCACCTAACAATAACCCTCACTTTTTAGAAATAACGAGAATTCCAACCGCCTAGGTTTGAAAATCATTTTGTACAAATACACATTGAAAAGATGAACAAAGGGTTGTTTTTTTGCCATATGTAATTGATAAAACTCTCATCATTCAGGATTAATACAAATACAGACTAGAGATTCCACATTTCATTCATTTGAGTTATGTGTTCTTCTTTCTTTCCACATTCCATCATCTTTTTATATATTTCCTTGATGAATGCTTGATCGGAATTTAGTACAACATCTATTGTGATTACATTTCATTTAGTTATCTGATAGCAAACAGTTTTTCCTCTGTGTTTACTGTTATTAAATACAAGACCTGTGAGTTAATCAGATTGCTACATTTTATGCTTCATTTAAGGTTATTCAATCTATTTTCTTCTTCCATTACAAAGTAAGATTCTTCTGTAACTGGTGCCTTGCTTTGTCTAACAGCTTTGTGTTTTTCTCTCATTACATTCAATATTTTTTAATTTTAACTCAAATACGAATGACGAACTCTGAGTTGTTATATTGTTAATTCAATTTAATAATTTTTCTCACATAAATGAGGTAGAAAACGCAAACATTAAAACTTTTCTTATTTCTTGATGCCTGACATTATGCTTTGAGCCTTAAGTATAAACTCAAGAACAACATCTTTTTGGCGTCGTTGCCGGGGACGGATAAACGAAGTTATTTTTCCCTGGGAGAACGACATTAGTAAGTTTCTCTCTTTGATAGTGAATAAAGATTGAATACATTATAAGGCTATTTTTTATCTTTCACTTGGTGACTCCACAACTAATAAAATAACATTCAGTCGAAAGAATACCAGAAAGAATCCAGACGATAAGTAGAATTCGCCTGTATCCGACCCTAAAAAATGTTTGAAACCAAGCAGGTATCTTAAACAAACTACTGCATCAGGAAGTAAGGTTTATCAACCCCAATCTAATACTAAGGTTTTATTTGAGCAGTTAACTTCGCAAAAATATTTTACCCAAGTCTTTTCTGGAGAAGCATTTACTATTAGAATCGAAGCCAAAACCTTAAAACCCAAGTTGGTTTCACTCAAGATTAGATATGAGACCGTTCCAACTATATCCTTTACCAATAAAGGTAAAAAATCCATTTCAATACCCTCTTCAATTTATATTTCATCAGTTCCCGAAGTCAAGCTTCCAACCTCTCGAAGTTTTGAAGAAGACATCTTAGACTTTGACTTGAATCATGTTGGTTCTCTTGTTTTATATCTTGTAAATCCGAAGAACCTAGCCCCCATTTCCATGTTCCCTCTTTTTCATATTTTATGTCTCTTGAACCTTTTTCTCTTAATCCTGAAGGGACCAAAAGGTCACTACATATTTTTGAAAAGCCTTCCTATAAATCCAAATTTTCATCTCTTAAATTATCAATGGTTGCGACCGAAGTAGGCAGTGGTGGAGGTATAGGAGGACATGGTGTTGGAGAAGGAGGAGTAGGTGGTCAAAAACCACCCCTACCTCCTAGAATTTTTGCTAAAGTATCCTCTAGATATGCTCCTTTGGTCCTCCCAGTTCCCCTCCATGATTTACCTGAAAACTATATGAAAAACCTACCAAAGTTCACCGGAGAGGGAGACTTAAACGTGATTGAGCACATAATTTTTTTCGATCAATTCGCTGATATTATTGGCCTTGAGAACGAGGACGTTTATTCGAGGCTTCTAGTTCAAACATTCGAAGGACAGGTGAGAACCTGGTTCTGAGGATTGTCAGCAGGTTCCATAGGATGATATGACTAATTAGAAAGTGTTTTTCTCAGACAATGGGGAGAGAGAAAAGATCACCTTTATTATCTACACAGTTTGGATCTTTAAGAAATAAAAATTCATAAACAGTGCTTGAATTCACTCAAAGGTTTAATAAATTATATAACAAGATCCCATCTGAGGTTAAACCCTATCAACCTGTAGAAAAGGTAACTTTTGTCAGGGCTTTCGAGACTGATTTTGCTATGTTGTTGAGGGAAAGAAGATCTGTTGACCTCACTAAAATGTAGGATGATGTCATAGAAATTGAGTCAAATATGATGGCATCAGGGAAATTAAAAGTTAAATTTGAAACGGGAAATAAAGAAACCCAACGATTCAGAGAACAAGCAGGACCCTCTGGATCTGGGAGGTCTTCAGAAGATAAGATGGATGACATGGAAAAAATAATTAAAGAACTATCAAATAAAATTTCGAAAATGGAATTGGACCAATATAAGAATGATTAGTTCCTCCCTAGAAAATATTTCAAAAGGAACCCTAACCCTCAAATACAACAAAGACAAATCAAGAACGAAGATTAAAATATTCAGGCTCCCTTTAAGAACGAAAATTTCATAGGAGGAGAGGACCTGTGAAACTTTGAGGAGTTAGAAGAAGATATGAATAATCTTGGTGATGATTGCC
This sequence comes from Picea sitchensis, assembly GCA_010110895.2. Lineage (NCBI taxonomy): Eukaryota > Viridiplantae > Streptophyta > Pinopsida > Pinales > Pinaceae > Picea > Picea sitchensis. Next base: position 47,322 of record SNQJ01S0039326.1, read on the forward strand.
GAGAACCGTTTTCGACGAAACAAGATTATGAAAAGTATCTAAATACAGAATATTGGTCTAATAATGATCAAATCATAAATAATACAAAAGAATATGCTTGTCAAGGAATCGTCGATAATATAATGGTCGAGCTTCAGCAGAAGTATAATCTAAGGCCTAGAGATAGAAATATCATAATTGCTCAACGGAAGAAAATTTTGTCGAAGAACAAAGATAATGAGACATCTCAACCGTCAGCTGAGACACAGAATGTCAAAACAAAAGTAGTTAGAACACAGACTGTAAAAACAAACCCAGTTGAAACAAAAGCAACACAAACCGATAAATCAGAAAAAAGGGAGATAGAAATCCAAACCAGAGAAGTCGATAAGACAATGGGAAATTTCAATCTAGAGAATGAGATTAATAAGATCAAGATCCCTGTACCTATGGTTGAGTTAGAAAAAAACCCTACATACAGAAAGAAAATTGCTAAAATGATAAATTTTTCAGATACTGAAAGTCAGGCTGACATCATAAATTAGAAGATGATAAAGTGAATATAATTTTTGGTCCACATTTTGAAGGTGCTAGAGATATTGTCGCTCCTTTCTACATTACGCTAACTGTTCATGATTAGCTTCTTCATAATTGCATGTTGGATTCTGGAGCTTCCCATAATTTGATTCCCAAAGGTATTATGGACAGACTTGGTCTCTAAATTTCTCGACCATATGGAGATCTGTATTCTTTTGATTCGAGAAAAGTTAAATGTATGGGTATGGTTAAAGATTTAGTGGTTAATCTTGCATAGATTCATGTAAAAAGTGTTATGATGGATGTGGTTGTTGTTGATATACCTCCAAAGTATGGCATGTTGTTATCCAGGTCTTGGGGCGCCAAACTAGGAAGATCCCTACAACCTGAAATGACATACGCTACAATCTCAATCTTCAGTGGACAATTTACCTGCTTGTACAGAGAGACAAGGTTGGCATATACAGTAAGTGACCCACTGAATCCGAATAATTACCCTGTTTATGTCGCATATCAGGATTTAGGAAATTGTAATTTTTTCCATTGATGGTGATTTATATGACTGTATAGAAGAAAATTGTACAGAAAAAGAAAAAATAGAAAAAACAAATAAATATGTATATAGTACTAGAGTTTGGAAAATGTATTTTGATGGTGTTTCGTCTTGTGAAGGAGCAAGAGCTGGAGTTCTGTTTGTGGCACCTGGAGATGAGTTTATTATCCCTTTTTCTTACAGGTTACAGTGGGACATGGATTACACTAATAATGTATGTGAATATGACGCCCTGGTCTTAGGATTAGAGGCTGCCAGGAAGTTGAAAATTAAAAACTTGGAAGTCTATGGTGATGCAGAATTAATTATAAAACAGATAAATTGTCAGTACCAAGCTAAAAACCCAAGGTTAAGGTCTTACAAAAAAAATTCCTGGGATCTAATTGACAAACAATTCTCATCGGTTAATGTTCACTACATCCCCAGAACAGAAAAATCAACGGGCGAATTCATTGGCCAAAGTAGCCTCAACGTTTCAACCTCTAACTATTTTCAAACTGAAGTATCATATAGAAATGAGGCACAGACCATCAATACCAAATAATATACAACACTGGAAGGTCTTCGAAGATGATGAACAAATCATACAATTTTTAGAGATGGTGGATGAATTTGTTGAAACACATATTGATCAGGAAAATCATAATGACCCTGTTTGGATTATGTAGGAAGGAGAAGATCCTCAGGAGTTTCAAGATAAAATCGTTAATCACCACATGTTGTTATTGAAAAATAATCAAATCCCTAAAGGTTTCATTCCCTTGGAGAGATTATTTAATCATGACGATATTCCCTTGAAGTCTACTTTACAGCCTCAGCCTGAAGAAGTTGAAGACTGTGATATAGGCACTAAGGAAACTCCAAGCTGGCTGGTTAAAATATCCAAATACCTACCTCCTGAAATAAAAATAAAATGTGTTGAGTTTCTCAAGCAGTATAAGGACTTTTTTTCTTGGTTCTATGATGAATTAAGAACTTATGATACCACCATAATCGAACACAAGATTCCTCTGAAGCAAGGTGTTAAACAATTCAAGCAGAAGCTCGGACAGATAAATCCTATACTACTGCTTGTGATAGAGAAAGAGGTAAAGAAAATCTTGGATGCTAATATCGTTGTCCCATTCATATACTCTGAATATGTAGCTAATTTAGTTTCAGTCAGGAAGAAAAATGGTGAAATCAGACTGTGTGTTGATTTCAGAAATTTAAACAGATCATCACTCAAAGATAATTATCCATTTCCTAAAATGGATCATGTATTGGAAAAGGTGGTAGGAGAAAATATAATGTCTATGATTGATGGATTTTCATGCTATAATCAAATTGCAGTTCATGAGGATGATAAAGAGAAAACCGCGTTCACAACCCCATGGGGTACTTTTATGTATGATAAAATGTCATTGGTTTGATGAACGTAGAAGCCACTTTCCAGCTAGCTATGGGCATCGCCTTTGTCAGCGAAAGAGATAAGTTTGTCGTCAATTATCTTGATGATCTAACTGTGTTTTATAAATCTGATGCAAAGCACCTGTTGCACCTCAAATAGACGTTTGAGAAATGTCGAAAATTTGGTTTGTCTCTGAATCCCAAGAAATCTCATTTTGCAATGCAGGAAGGTAAACTCTTGGGCCATATAGTATCAAGAGATAGAATTAAAATTGATCCAAAGAGGGTCGAAGCTATAGATATTATTAATATTCCTATGAATAAAAAGGAGATCCAGTCATTCTTAGGAAAAATTAATTTTTTAAGAAAAACTTTGTTGAAATTGTAAAATTGATTATAGATATGCTCAAGGAGGACAACAAGGTCAAGTGGATAAGCGAAGCCAAAGCGTCATTCGAACATATTAAGAAGGTTATAGGTGAAGCACCGATACTGGAAAGCCCAGATTATATGAAATAATTCTTGATTTTTTCATTCGCCTCTGAACATACTATTCTAGCCGTACTATTACAAAAGAATGATGAGGGTTTCGAACAACCAATTGTGTTTTTTAGTAAAAGTCTCTGAGATGCTGAACTAAAATATGATATATTGTAAAATCAAGCTTACGCAATGGTGAAAGCCCTCAAAGCTTTCAGAACTTATGTATTACATTCTAAGATCATCGCTTATGTACCAACCAGTGTCCTCAAAGATATATTAGTTCAGCCAGATAGTGATGGTAAAAGGGGCATATGGTTAACCAAAATCCAGAAGATTGACCTGGAAGTAAAACTGACCAAACTTGTAAAAGGTCAAGGCTTGGCTAAGATATTAGCTGAATCAAATTTTAAAGAACTCAGAATAAATCATTTGCAAGAGGATGAGGGATTTTTAGATATAAATGAATTTGATGTTAATGTACCTACAACCGAAATTTTAGAAAAATTCTCTTCTTCAGCTTGGTATAGTGACATTGTTTCATGTCTTCTGACTCTTCAATGACCTAGTGACCTAACTCCATCTAAATATAGAACATTGAAGTTGCATGCAGTGAAATATTGCATCATAGATGGTCAACTATATTGGAAGGATCCTTTGGTTTTCTTACTGAGATGTTTAGTAGAATCCAAATCAGAGAAAGTTATAAATGAATTCCACGAAGGAGTGTGTGGAGGACATCACACACGGAGAGAAACAACCTACAAAATCCTAAGAGCTGGATATTATTGACCGAAATTATTCAATTATGTGAATGCTAAGGTTAGAGCTTGTAACCCCTGTCAATTGTTTGCAGGCAAGAAAAAGATTCTTGCACTGCCTTTGGCTCCAGTTAAATCTGAAGCCCCATTTCAACAATGGGGTCTTGATTTCATCAGTGAAATAAATCTGCATTCTAGTGCTCAGCATAAGTGGATTTTGACTGCTACCGATTATTTTACTAAATGGGTAGAAGTCATTCCTACAAGAAATGTAACAGACACAATGGTGATCAGTTTCTTGGAAGAGAACATTCTATCAAGATTTGGTTGTCATTGGAAAATAGTTACTGATAATGCTCAAGCTTTCAAATCCATGGCCATGATAAGTTTTTGTCAAAAGTACAACATTGTACTAGGACATTATACGGCCTATTATCTCCAGGGAAATTGATTAGCCGAGTCTTCAAACAAGAACCTGATAACCATAATTAAAAAAGTGTTGACCGAAAATAAGAAAGCATGGCATGTACATTTGAAATATGCTTTATGGGATAACAAAATAGGCACAAACAGATCCATCGGAATGTCCCCATTTCATATGGTATATGGTACTGATGTTGTTTTACCCATAAATCTTGCATTTCCCATAATGAAACTCTGGAAAGACTGAAAAGAAGAGCCAAATGACATCACCAGAAGAATAAATCAAATGATTGAAGTTCAACAAAATAGGGCTGAAGTAGATGAAAAACTATAGAAGTATCAAGATAACATGAAAGCCCTGTTTGATCAAAACTCTAAGGATATGGAATTGCTCCCTGGTGACCTGGTTTTAAAGTGGGATGCTAGGAAGGAAGATTCAGGAAAGCACGGTAAATTCGATCATATCTGGTGTGGACCTTTCAAAATCGCATCTTTAGAAGGAAAGAATTCATTTCTGTTAGAAAATATGGATGGTAAAATCCTTAATGCCCCTATCAATGGGCGTTACCTGAAGCATTTTAAGCAGTAATACAATTCCAAACTCTCATTGTACATACCAGTTTAGTTTTCACAATTTTTGTTTACAATTTCATTTTCTTTGGTAAGTTTTTACTTTCATTGTAAATAAAACAAGTTGGTTGATTTCATAATAAAAAGAATCAAAATATAAAATAAGTAACACGTAGAGTTTTGGTCTGCGTAAGTTCCTGACACTTCATGTTACTGCCATGCAGGATACTTGCCAATAACCGAGAGATAAGGGATATTAGAAATTGACATGCATAAATCAGATCATTGGCTTTCTCTCGAAATAGGTGATAAACAAATAGTTTACTTGGTTGCAAATGTAAGAGTAAATCTGAGGTACGAGTTTCCGACCTATTTAAATTTTCAGAGAAAAATCACTTAGTATGAAAGAAGTCTCACATGTACGAATATCGTCACCTAACCTATCATAAGAGGAATATAAAAATTATGTTTTAATTATCAAGAATTTTTCTATGAATAAAAATAAATAAAAAATAAAAATGAAATAAAACTTATAATAAAAAAATAAGCATTGAGAAGACCTTAAAGAAAAAATTTCAAGTATTGAGTAAAAATTTTGTACAAGGGTGATCGTGCTTACAAAAAGACATCGGAACTCCCATTCTGATCCCCTGCTCATTTTCAAGCCGTATTTTCACATGATTCATGATACCATCCCTTAGTCTTCATAGAGGAAAAAGGGTCTCACCTTAACTTTGAAAACTCATAGACAAATCTTCAAAACAAGAATAGGAAAAGAAATTCTTACGATTCATCTAACTTTCACTGAACAAAAAAGTATGTCTAGGATAATCCTAACTATCTTAGCCCTTCTAACAGGTTTAAATTGATTAGTTTCTCTCAAGGAAAGTCCCTGGAAAATAAAAACTCCCCACTGAGAACTTCTCTGTAGGCGAAGGTGTTTTGAAGGTCAAAGGAGGATTAATCCAGAGTAATCAAAGTGAGTTGACAGACCTATGTTGCTAAATTATGAATAGATATCATCCCTGGTATATTTTATACAAATTGATTGCCCCCACTTCATGTTTAAAATATATATATATAAGACATATGGTGAAAGGAAAATCATAAAATGATTGCCTCCATCTAGTCCAAAAAGAGATGATGAAAGGAAATTCATTAACTGATTTCCCTCATCTCGTCATTTAAATGCAAAATTACTAATTGAAGTGGTGAAAGGAGATTCAATGTGGGAAATTAGATAACTTCATCGGGGTATTGAACAGGCTCGCTGGAAATGAAGCAATGTCTATGATATTTGCAAGGCTGTTATACATGAATTATAATGTACTCTGGTAACTAGTTCTCTTTTCAACTAGATCTACATTCTAAGTTAACACGGGACTCCCTGACTAAAAACATTGAAATTACTTTACCTTGATGCAAACAAAATCGAATAGAGCCTGGTAGAATGATTAAGTTTGTTTTGATTATCTTAAGCAAATCTTAAGTTAGTTTTAAGAAAAGGAAGCCATTGATAAGCCTAAAACTCGAGATCAGTGAATGATTAAGTTTTGAAAGTTTTTAGAGATAAGGATGAAATCCTAAATCCTTCTGTGTGTCTTTTTTCAGAATATGTTTCATAGAAATGCAATAGTGACTCCATTTACCCAATAGAGGCACTTGGTCTACTATTCTTCAATGTCTCGCAGGGAGACGTGATCCCTAGATGAAGCCTATGTTGGAACACATATTTTTCTAAACTTTAGACTTTAATAATAATAATAAAAAAATGTTGATAAAGTTTTTTGTATGATCGAATGATCTTAAATCTTTCAGATTTATGGAACTGCCAAATGATTAATGAGTCAAACCACTGAAAGTTGCTTCGTAGTTTTGTGTTTCATATATTTCATTATGTCTTAACTTTCCAAATCCCGGTAATCGAAAGATGAGCAGTAAAATGCCAAAAGACTAAATCCTGATTAATTAAATTAAACTAAGTCAAAGAAATTAATCATTTCGTGTTTCGGGAAACGTTGGTTTTACATTCATCACATCAAAAAAATCTCAAAACCTGAGTTCTCGAAAGTGTTGAGTTTTAAACATGATTAATTAACTTCTTAAAAAGAAATTAACAATGTAAATCAATATTTCGCGCATTCACTTTTGGGATATTTCAATTTTGTTCCATCCAAAACTCTCAATCGTGAATCGTCGATATTTAATAATATTAATTATGGATCAAAGGAAATGATTTCCATCGTAGAGTGCATATCACCAGATGTACTTTCCTCATTAAAACCAATAAATTCATCATCTGTAAAAGCATACTCGAATTAATGCAAGCTTAGCATAAAAAAAGATGTTATATTTTGAATTCCATTGTTACCTTCAACAAAGTAGTGAGTTTTATCCAAGGAAAGCTTACGCATTCTCCCTTATAACAGGTATTCGCTTTTTATTTCTAACATCATGGCACCTAGGAAAAATTCGAAGAAGAATGATGATGCCGGTGAAGGTTTGAATCCGAACGCAGATGTTTTGTCTAATACTACGCCACATGATGTAGATTCAATTAGATCCTGGATGCAGATGTTTGCAATCTTGGAGCACGAAGTTATAAATTTCCTAGACGATTCTGGAGATGAAAAGAACAACACTCAAGGAACAAAACTCAGAATTATAGCAGAATCTGAGCTTCATAAAATAGTTACATGGTCGAAGCTCATGCCATATAATGACATGATAAGATGGGTTCTGGAAAACATCGATGTGTAGACCAGGAGCATCATCAACCACCAAAAGGTCGTTGTTGGCTCTTTCAGGCCGGAAAACCTCCAAGTAATGTACAAGCTATCCCCTAATCCAAAATATATTTATAATGTTGTGTTCATGATGGAGTTTGAACAAAACGAATGTGTGCAATTTGACCAAAGCTACCCAAATATAGTTAAAACCTGGTGGGGAATTCCAGCGAAATTCAGAGCTGACTCCCATGGTGTTTATTCCACCGGGTCATTAAATGAGTATATTGGTCTATGTAGCCATGGTGCTATGTATAATATTCGGAAAGAAAATCCCTACTCATTTCCCGGTGGAATGGGTATCAATCATGCATGAGGTAGCCGAGGGTTTCACTTTCGACTGGACTAAGATGATGTCTGATAACCTAGCCAAGGAAATTACTAAGTATCAAATGGTAAAGTCAAAAGGTCAACCTGCCCATTTTTATATGTCTGCATATGTCATGGATTCCATCTGTTTTATGACTCTATTCCCATTGATGAATTGGAGCTAGAACCCAACCAGTGTCGAGCCTATCCATTTTTATCATTCCAAACTATGGGACGAAAAGGCCAAAGATTTCTTTTATGAAATTTTCCATAATGTAGTGATCCTCGTTCATCAAACACTATATGGTCATCCACCTCCTCGGATTTTAGATCAAATTATGGGAAACCTTAAACAGGTTGCAGATTGGTTCATTGAAGAAAATTTCTCCTATATCATTGGTTTTGGATGCTCGTTTTCCCTTTATGTTCTCACAAAGTTTCTTCCTGATAGACTAGTGTGCAGAGAAGTGGCTTACCAGACGGTAACAGGAGGTATTGGAAAAAATATAAAGGCATCTCAGAAAAAAAATTGGCCAGTCTTTCCTCTTTATGTTGGAAGGTTTCCCTTGTTGAATTTTGGTCATTCCAAAGTAGAGGCTACAGCTTTAGAGGATGTAAAATTGGTTGACATTGAATTCAAAAGACATGATCCATACCAGACCATGGAAAAGCACCTAGATCAATGCAATATGAAAATATATATGCACGAATATTCCCCATATGACGATATATTCAGGGGAATCAGATCTTATGAGGAGGTACAAGGCAAAGTTCAGTAGTTATCCCCTGACCAACAGGCCAGTTTCTTCACTTTCCAAAAGCACAGACGGAGTAGCTTGCCTAAGATACTATAGGGAGAACTGATAACCACCCCTCCGGTGCAAGGATCCATACCTCCACGTTTTGAAACAAAGTCTTATGGCAAACAAACTACCGAAAAATTTCCAAAGAATGTCGAAGTGTCTACACAACAATTAGAAGCCTCATCGGTAGGGTATCTAGGGCCGTAGACAAAGGTGCAATCTGAGACACTACTAAAACATAAACAAATGGTAATTCCTTTATTACCAGTCACCCCTATTGATACCTCACAAACAATAGAAGGAAAGAAGTTCACAGAGATAGGCAGTTCTATTACAACACTAACCCCTCTATAGTCAAGCTTCAGAACTCATGGTCCTGAAATTACATTTGCAAGCGATCTTACCCCAATCCCGCTTGAATAGATGCCTCCTTCGAACTTTTTCTTTAGCATGAAAGGAGGGCCATAGTCAGAAGAGAATCACATCATAAAGAAGGGGTAGTATCCAAAAGGCAAAGGATGATATTTGATGGACAGGGCTTGGAGGATTCAGAGTTCGCCAAGCAAATGGATGGTTCATTAGGCGCCTTTGTTACAGCCAATCAGTGGTCGATCGAGAATTTGGCAGAGTAATTGAAACGGAGAAATCTATTGATAAGCCAATTACAAAATCAAATAAGGAATACAGAAAAGAATGTCAGAGATGAAGTCAATAAAGGGCCTGAACAGGCTAGAACTAGTGATAAACAAGAAATTCAACTCCTCAAATCCAGTCTTGATGAGATGCACAAGAATGTGCAAGCGAGAGAAAAGAGGGATATTAAGAAAAGTGAATTAGTGAAGCAAGTACAAGCCAAGTTGAACTTGACTGAAAGCATGGTTATAGATATAACCATTTTTCAAGCACAGACACTGGAATTATGTAAACAGCTAGAATCAGCACAACAAGGCCTTTTTGATAAGGTGGAAATTATTCAAAACTATTTTCGGGTTGTGAATCAATCATTGGAAAACATTTGTCTCAAAGAAAGAGAGGCTACTACAGCTCGAATCACTTTTCAAGAAGCAGTTGTGTCATCAGCTAGAGAAGAAATTTCTATAATTCTCAAATTATCTGTTGCAAAGCAGGTCAGAGGTGACATAATATTGAAAACATGGGAGGCCAATATAGCTGAGAGTAAAACATTGGCTAAGGAAATCAAAGAGGCTTGTGAAGTGGTTTTTCACTCACTAAATTAAAAATCACTAGGCCTCGGAAAATATGATTGTTCTGAAGTTCTGGACAAATTGACATCGTAAAACATCAACTTGATATCAAAGCAAGATTAGAAGAAGCTCAGGTTGAAATTTTGTAGTTAAAGCAGATTGACATCTCTCAGGTAGATAGATGGCTTGTGAAGCCTAATATGCAGTTAGATTCAATGACTTCTGAAGACAAAAGAATAGAAGACAAACTGCCACAATTACAAAGGAAGTTGTACATTTTTGAAGAAAAAGATGTGACAGAACCTTCTAGGCTAGTAGCACAATTTGTAGGCAGGTGTGTCGAATGTATTGAGAGAGGAAAAGGGAGTACCTCAAAGAACCAATGAGGTAACATGTACTGCATGGGAAAGAGACAAAGGAAAACTAGGAAAAGCGTTCCAAGTCTTTTATTTTTTAACCGTCACTTTTTAGAAATAACAAGAATTCCAACCGCCTAGGGTTGAAAATCATTTTGTATAAATACATATTGAAAAGATGAACAAAGGGCTATTTTTTTGCCATATGTAATTGAGAAAACTCTCCTCATTGAGGATTAATACAAATACAGACCATAGATTCCACATTTCGTTCATTTGAGTTATGTGTTCTTCTGTCTTTCCACATTCCAACATCTTTTTATATATTTCCTTGATGAATGCTTGATCGCAATTTAGTACAACATCTATTGTGATTACATTCCATTTAGTTATCTAATAGAAAACAGTGTTTCCTCTGTGTTTACTGTTAGTAAATACAAGACCTGTGAGCTAATTAGATTACTACATTTTATTCTTCATTTAAGGTTATTCAATCTATTTTCTTCTTATGTTACAAAGTAAGATTCTTCTATAACTGATGCCTTGCTTTTTCTAGCAGATTTATGTTTTCTCTCATTACATTCAATATTTTTTAATTTTAACTCAGATACGAAAGACGGCCTCTGAGTTGTTATACTGTTAATTCAATTTAAGGAATTTTTCTTGCATAACTGAGGTAGAAAATGCAAACATTAAAAATTTCTTTATTTCTTGATGCCTGACATTATGCTTTGAGCCTTAAGTATAAACTCAGGAACAACACAACACACCAAAGAAAATAATTTAATTGGTGGGGTGGTGCGTCAAAGTACAGATAATGCACCGGGGTGTTAAAATACATAGCGCACCACCCTTTTCAGATATATTTTTACACAAAGCATTGGTAAACATGTGCATTGGGGCATCCATGTTTACAAAATGCACCACTGAGAAATGTAACATTGTGTTGTGGTCCACCTAGTAATTGTTTTGGTGGCATTGTGCGCGGTGCGACAGTAACGATCGGAACGCGCCGTAATAAAGTTCCATACTCGAAAATTTATCAAATTTTATGTGACGGTGCAACTATGTTAGTTACACGCACTGGTGCATGTAGGGAACGTATATGCACCATGTTGTTTTGCTAATTTTAATTAATTGTTTACCTACTTTAAAATTTTAATTTGTTTTTTGGTTTAAGCAATGTGTATGATAAAAGTAACGCACCAGGGTGTATTTGTTATAGTGTAGCGCCCCGGTGCGGTACCGTTTTCCAACGCACCACATAACACAGTATAACATATTTTGTTCGGTGTGGTATTTTACACTAACGCACCGGTCACGGTGCTCACAATATCTATGGGCCCACCGCTGACGGTGCGTGACTATTTTTTTGGTGCATCGTTAATGCAATTATCTTGTTTTTGAAGGAAGTTATTTTTCTGTATTTATAGATAAATTTACCATTCAGTATTTTTTTTTAATGTTTATGAGTGAGGTTGATGTATTTCATATGTTAATCATGCAGAGACATGAGCGGAGAGAGTAGCAACAGTACGAGGAGCAGAGGGTGGACCTGTACAATGTTGTTTGGGAATGGGAGGCGAGGGAGAGGGAGAGGTATTTGTACCCTCACCCTATTACTCCAACGAATCATGCTCTCTTGAGGGATGTAGGCCTCCTTAAGTACTATGAGGAGGCTACGTCCCTTAAGGGGAACTCCGGGTTGTTGGTGTATCTAATCCGTCGATAGGATGTCCATTGACAGGATTTTCGTGTGGGTCTGGATCAGTGGTACCATCCCACTAAGGAGGATATTTACTTTATCACTGGGATATCTAGGAGAGGGGAGGATTTTCCCTAGTTCCCAGATGTCCCAGTAGGTGTTTCCGCTGAGAGTTGGATCATGTACTCTCAGTGATATATTGGGGTTGAGGTACTATCGCCAACTGATTTTCAAGTGTCTAGTGGACAACTGAAAATCACCTCTTTCGGTGCAGAGGAGGTTATGTGCCTCTCACTCTTAGTGACTACCATAGCCCATTTTACCAGTGATGAGAAGCGCATTAGCTACCCTCTTTTGTATTATGTTTATTCGTTGGTACAACGTCCACGATGTATTAGATGGTCTACCATTTTTTTACAGCATTTTTGTATAGAGCTTGACAAATGTAGTGCTATGATACGTGGGAGGTTGAACTTCCCATTTTCCTCAGAGTTTTTTTGCTTATTTTTTTAGAGATTTCCATAGATGAGGCCGAATTTTTTCCATAATCCTCCTAGTCCAAGGACTCATGTGTGGATGCACATGTGGGGGGAGATGATTCCCAAGAGGGGTCGGGTAGAGTTTCCATCCAGGATTGCGCCAGACGCACTAGGGATATTAGGCAGTGCGGCGGATCACATGTGTTTAATGGTGTCATGTCCTTATGATGGTTTGGATTGGAGAGGATGTATGAACATCCTCTTCATAGCAGATGAGTCACCAAATAATAGAGGTAATATTAGTGTTTTGTTTAAATTAATACAGTTTCATTTTATTGTCTTACTTAATTAGAATAAAATTAATTCTAACATGTTCTTTAACTTGTTTTATCAAATTGTTTAATGAATTAACTATGTAATTATTGTTATGTACTATATATATTGCAGATATTGGCACTTTCATTGGGGATGTGCCTCCTCCCCCAGCAGATGAATATAAGGATATGATGTTGAGGCTGTGGTGGGTCAGGGAACTCGGGTGCAGATACCCAGTGACATGTGTCGTAGGCCTGATACCATATTCAGGTTGGAGTTGGGGGATCGACTCTCTGCACTTTTGAATGAGGTGGGAGTCCACCCTGCCCTGATGCAAGACATCAGGGAAAATCCTAAGCTCGTGGAGATTTGGAGGGAGATGTCACTTTATTTGATGCCTCTTATGTGTCATATCATCGAAGTTTCCAGGATACTAGCAGCGAGGAGGAATCTCGATGATAGGAACAACTCTTATTTTTGTATGTCCCATTCATCCAGTACCCCATCAATTGATGAGGGTGGATTTTATCATTCTTCTCCACATCCTCCTCATCCTCCTTCACCTCACCTAGGTGAGCATGTAAGACATATTCCTCATCCTCCTCTTTCACCTCACCTAGATGAGCATGCCCAACCTATTCCTCATCCTCCTCTTTCACCTCACCTAGATTAGCAGGCAGGACCTATTCATCATCCATCATATTCCACTACAGACCAGGCCTCCACTACTGTTGTCGATATGCAGATTATGCCATTGGCTGGACCAAATATGTTATAGCAGTTATTTGAATTGTCCATGATATATATAGATATATATATGGTGTTTTTTTTCTATTGATCATGTTAATGTTGATGTGTATATTGTTAGGTCATGTTAGTTTTGGATGTTAAATGTGCTTGATAGATGTGTATGTTATAGAATTGTTCATTAGATGTGCATTTTTCCTATTGATCACGATGATATACTTCATTAATTTATATGTTGATGTTGATGTGTACATTTTTAGGTCATGTTAGATATGTTTAATGTTAAATGTGCTTGATAGATGTGTATGTTAAATGATGTTTGTTAGATGTGTGTGATGATGATGTTAGAAAATGCTTGTCTTTTTTTAGATGTGATCACAATGATGATGCCATGTTAAATTATTAGATATGTGTGCTAGCTAATTAATGATGTTTATATGTGCTACAGGTATATATAATTAGATGATGTTAGCTAGCGAATATAAATGTGTATTTTAGATGTTGTTTATGTTTGTTATAAGATGGTTATCATCATCATGTTTATTTTTATAAATTACAAAGTTCAATATGGTTGAAACTATAATTATAAAATTGAAACTATAATTGCATAGATAGTTCATTATACATATTCATTCTAACAAACTAAATAAAAAAATAAAAAAATTACATATGAATAAATATTATTTTCCATTGTACTAATTACTCTTTTTTAATAGACTCTTATAGACTAAAAATTGTTATTATAAAAAAGTTATGATCTCCAATGACAAGCATTATATTGGATTTAAAATTTTATGGAAGCAAATCTTCCTATTGTTATTTTTGTCATTATTTTGTAAGTTGATTGCTATCAAATTTTAAAATATTACTTCATTAATTGTGGTTTTACTCAACATTGGGGCCATAATTTTATAAATATTTTCAAAAGCAATGATAAAACTATGTAAACCAACAAACACTACTTTAGTTAAAAACTGAATTATCACAAAATCATCTTATAAATTTATTATTTTAATCATAAACCACATTTTTTGTTAATCTTACTTTTAAATCCACAAAACAAATGAACATAAACTTAGTTTTTGAATCATCATGTTAACATATCCTCAAAAATGTTGTACTATTAAACATGCATATCAACCATATCATTACATCTAATTATATAAACATAAATAGTAGAATTTCATATCCCATTAAAATTTCAACAGGACACTTAACATTTTTCAGGATTTCACAATTGGAAATACTTAAAGAAGATGAAACATTTTTAAATATATGAAACAACATATAAATATGTTCAAATAAAAAGTGTTCCATGCAATCACAAATAATTTGAAAGAAAAACACATTATGTATCAAACTGACTATTGACCAACTAAAATTGTTCAAAGATTTGTTATAATAACTTAACATTTCATCTGTCAGAGGATGAATAAAAAACAATATAATTAGTGAAATAAAGAATATAAAAAAAAAGATACAACAACAGTATTAAAGATGAAATAAAACATCTACATATCACTCGTTGTTGTCATCACCCTCATTATCTTCCTCTCTTGGCATGATAACATTGTTGTTCTCAAAAAAATGTTTTGATCTAGGGTCGTTTCTAATACAAACCATCAATCCCTATCCAACACATCTGGGTAAAAAACACTTGGTTGCAGTGTTTTGGGAAAACATAAGGCTCCTTAGATTCATCCCACATATTTTTAGAGTTGATACATATCATCCTACTATCACGATCTTCCTTTAAATTATTTTGATCAAAGGTGTCCCACCACTTGCACCTAAAAATAACACATTGGAAGGAAGAGAAGTCCACTTGAATGATCTCTTGTAGCTTTTAGACATAACCTAACTTTCCTTGTAAGGTGTTTTGATCGTGGTGGCTAGCACGACTAGATTGGTCGAACTCAACTTCCACTCCATAGTCTTGTGTCATGTGTCCAAAATCAGCATCCTATGTGCGAAAATGATGTCCATATGCCCACATAGATGGGGAAAAATGCACCTATAAAAAAATGAATGAATCACAGTGTCAATATGTTTCTAATAACCCGACCATTAAAATATAAAATAATATAGATGTAATTATGATTCAATTGTGAATTACAAAGTTAAAAATTATGTACACAAAAATATTATTATCGAGTTGTTGCAACCAATCCCTATGTTTAGTGCATCCTCTTCTTCATGCAGGTAACAACCGAATGCACCATATTTCTCTCTGACTTGGTCAGCAACCCAACTGTTGGGGAATATCATTGGAATATTTTCTTTTAAATAATCAGGATAAGGAATGATTCTACCATTCAATCGTCTTAATTCTTTCCTAGCACTTTCCCATTTCCTCCTCTTCTGTTCATATAATGAGACCCATGACTATGTTGCCTCTAAATTGTAAAGAATGAATTTATTGGTGGCATCAATTTTAGAAATCGTTGATGTATTCATGAAATCAAACCAACATATAGTACATATGAGATCATGAAAATATACATTATGAAGTTCAGTGTGAATAGTTACTGTGTAGAAATTTGACAAACGATAAGTCACTTACTATTTATCAAGCGCATATTTCCATTCGTTTGGAGAAGTTCCCCTTTTATTTTGTCTTCATCCCTTTCGTCGTCCCAAATCATTTCACCTAGTGTGTTGTCGATTTGCTTGATGTACTCACTGGCATAATAGAAAGACTCATATGATATGTACCCCTCTAACATAGACCCCTCGGGTTTTTCCCTTTAATGAACAAATCCTTTCAATTTATTCATGTACCTCTCTAAAAAAAAAATCCAACAACAGGAAACCACCCTGACTAATTCAACCTCATCTACTAGGTGAATTAGAAGATGAACCTGCAAGTACATGAAACTTGGCAGTAGTTCCTTCTCAAACATAAAAACAATCTCAACTATCTCTTGATGCCACCATGTAATGCTAGCCATATGAATCTCCTTTGATGTGATACAACATACAAATGTAGATAATTTAGATAGCACACCTTAGGTCATGGAGGAAGTCATGGTTCACACACCCATGCATGAGAAGAGGATAATGACACTACAAAGTAAACACATAAAAAAATAATTATGTTTTATCCCATGGCATAAAAAAAAATTACAAATAACAAAATCATATTTTTGACATACGTCATACCTTTAGAAGGTTCAAATGGTCTTGTGATTTCAACCCCGACAAATGTTCTTGATGCACAATGAAGCAACATCGTATAGAGAACACATATAAAGAAGGCACCTTCACACCCAATATAACTTCATTTTCCAAAGAAAGATCTTCTTTCTTCAAAATCCATGGGACATCACCTTCTTTGAAAGACCAAGAGGGACCAGCCTCTCCTCTACTTTATTGTCTTGTCCAATGTTTCTTTTTAGTTTTTGAAGAAATAAGATCTCTCCTCATAGCCAATGTGTCACTTTCTTTCGATGATATGTGCCTCCATAAAGAAGATTAAACATTTATAAATATATGCATGGGATCTAGTAAGTGGGAAATTTTAATATGCTCCCAATAGGGGAGCTCATAAAAGATAGATTTCTTTTTCATCCTATTGAGAAATTTCACAACATAGGTGTCAAAGAATTTTGGATCATCAAACATAGGATCCCCATTTGAATCGAACATTTTTGTAATATCCTTATCCTTCTCTCTCTCTCATATTCTCTAAGCTATTTTCTTGGTGTCATTATTGCAGGTATTTGGGTTCTCTCTAGTTTATTATTGAAAGCGGATGTTGCTCTTCTATAAGGGTGTTATTTTGGGAGGAATACCCTCAAGTAGTCGTACATTGGCTTTCGTAGGTGTTTGGACCACCTAGCCTTAAGAGAAGGTCCACAACATTTACATCCATGATTGATCCAAAAAGGATCCAGAGAAGGCTAAGAACATCTCAGAACTCACAGAGGCAACTCATAATGCTTAGAATGGCTTCAGGAGACAAAGAAAGGAAAAAAATTCAATGTTCCCAAAACTCGGTAAAAATGGCATGATCGTTAAGAGCACGTCGCAATATTTCTAACGACTTGTCAAACGGAGTTACGAATTGAAAGATATTCGAGGTCAAAGTTGCAGTCAAACAGGGCAAGTCAATAGAGGCCACATCATCATCTGTACTACTGACGTCAGCATGAGGTCGGTATCTAACATGGAAGGATGGAATCCACATGACGACTGTTGACGTCAACATGCCACGTGGAAGCACCAGAGGCTACCACGTGTCACCCACCAATAGGCTTTTTGGGGCTCCATTTGGACTAGTAGAAAAGTGCCACGTGGCACCACCCAGAAGGTGCCCTGTGTCATGTACGAAGTTGATGTGAAGGTGACATCAATAGCCAGGTGGGCCAATATGAGGATTCCACATAGCCCAATCAGAGGGTGCCACGTGGCACCCCCGAAATGCCCAAGGAGGGGTCATGACCAAAAATTCAAAAAAACTATATAAAATGGACCCCCACCAAATCTGGGCAGGTTCCGCCATATCTAGCACATCCACCAAAGTTAGAAGTCAGTCATCCAAATGTAGTGGATTTTATAACCAATGACCCAAAAGGGAAGCCCGCGGGTTTGACCCTGGGACCTCCCCCACATATAATGCCTTCACATTAGCGCCGATAACAAACTCACCCAACGGTTTTGTTGGTAAATCCATCCACCCAATTGTTATTTAAGCCAGTTTTCCACCCAACCGAGGGAGATGCGTTTACTGTACGACTGTGGGCACAATTTATGAGGCAAGGAATCTCATTATTACAGGTTGTAGAGGGCATGAAAACTGAGATAGAATTATTCTTGGGCCTGGGAGTGCTAGAGTCGGATCGAGGCATGGAGACAGTCATTTTTGGGTAATTTGACACCATGAATTCAGTGGTGTTGTCTATTTTATGATCTAAGCATTATTTCTGTAGCTTTATTTCAGAATGAGGTTTACTTATGTATTTTGCCAAATTCTTTTGTTGAGTTAATGAAAGAGCCTACCCATTTGAGAGCAGGACCTCGAGACGTAGTACACCAGGAATGAACTCTGTTATCAAGTTTTTTTGTTCAGATCTGATGCTTATGTCTCTTCATTTTTGAGTTTTCCCTTCTTTAATGGTGCACTTTAATTTATGCTCATTTAATGCAATTTTTTATAAGTCACAATGAAAAGATCATGGATCATGTTGGTATCAGAGTAGTCGTCTTTGACTTGAATTATTGAGTGTGAATGCTTACTAGGGCCAAGAATAAGCAGGGTGAAGTAACTCTTAATACTTTCAATCCCAAAGTTGGTCGTGCATCCCGAGGGAATAAAATGGCAGAAGAGGACAAGCGTGATGAACAGGAGAAAAACTTTCACATTGTCTTTTATCGCATATCATAAATGGTCGAACGAATGTATGGAGATTACGAGAAGAGGATGAAGAAGAAAGGGAAGAAAAAGGAAGCACATACAGATGATGATGCTTCGGTAAAACAAGGGGCTAGAGGAGATCCTCCTGAGCCTTCATATTCACCTTCGAGTTCTAGTTCTTCTTCCTCTCAGAATTCTTATCATTCTCATCATTCTAGCCATAAAGCCTCTTTTAAGAAACCATTATTAAAGCTTGATGTAAAATTTTATTTACCTATGTTTAATGGAGATGTTAATCCTGAAAATCTAGATAATTGGATCCGATAGGTTGAAGTGTATTTTCGTGTCCAGCATATTGATGAAGAGGAAGTTAAAGTGAAATTAGCTTCTCTTTGGTTGGAAGGAACCGCTCTTGTATGGTGGGAGAGAAAGCTTCAGGACAGAAGTAAGTGTGGTAATCTTCTCTTCTCATGGTCAGAATTTAAATCAACGATAAGGAAGCAATTTTATCCATTAAGGTATTTACATAAAGCAATGATGGAATGGAAAACTTTAAGGAAAAGTAAAGGTCAAACTGTACAAAGTTTCACATAAGAATTTAGGAAGAAATCTCTTGCATTGAACATTCCTTTGGATTCTTATGAAACTTTGATGAAGTATATTGGCGCACTTCATGGTTATATTCATCATACTTTGCTCTTGCTTAACCCCACTAATCTTGAAGAAGTTTGTGTGCAAGCCACTCACCTTGAGAACAGAGGGAAACATGTCCAAGAAGATCCCACAAAGAAACCTTCCAATTTCCCACAAAAGACTTTTAAGAAGTTTAAAAGGAAGGACAAGAAGACCGCTACAGTAATGAGAGAAGGAGGAAATCCATCTTGCACTCATTGCAAGAAGAGCGGTCATGATGAAGAACACTATTGGAAATTACATCCAAAAAAGAAACCGAAACAGTTCGGTGGAAAGGGGAAGACAAAGACTGTTGCTACAGTGCAACAAGATCTTGGTTCTGATTCAGGAGATGAAGGAAAGATCACAGCGGTTGGAGTACAAGGTAAATATTATCTTCATGTTATTTCAAGTTCCAATGATGAATCTCATGTTGATGAACGAAATAGGAATGAGTTATTTCATATAAGAGTTGTATCTAAACATACTAAGATAGATACATTATTTGATCTGGGTTCCCAAGTAAATTTAATATATGAAGCACTTGTCAAGAAGATGGGTCTTGAAACGAAACCACATCCGAAGCCTTATCCTCTTGGTTGGGTATGTGATAAAGTAAAATTTAATGTCACCAAACAAAGTAGGATCATATTTGTTATTGCTTCAAAATCGATTGATGAAATGGATTAGATGTTGTACCACTTGATATATGTGGCATAGTATTGGGAAGTCCTTATCTTTATGATCGAAAAGTAGTCTTCATTCATCATGAGAAAAAATACCACATTACTAAAGGGGGAGTGGAGTATATTGTTAGAGCTCACAGCATGAGGGTAAATACAACACTTGTTAGTGCAATGCAAATGAAAATACGCATAAACACTAATAAGAGATATGTACTCATGGTCGTCAGAGAGAAAGAGGTCGAGACATCCGACTCTTTACAAGGGTGTAATCCATCTTATAAAAAGGAATTAATTGATATTGTTTCTAATTATGATGATATTTTTCAAGAACCAAATGGATTATCTCCTAAGAGGGAAATCCAACATGAGCTACATATTTAGCAGGATTCTCCTCTTCCTAATGTGGGCATGTGCAGGATGTCAGTTGTGGAGATGACAAAGATCAAGAAGTAGGTACAGGGCTTATTGGATCAAGGGGTCATCAGGCCCAGTTCATCTCCTTTTGTTTCTCCAACCGTGATGGTGACAAAGAAGGATGGCACATGGCGAATGTGTGTCGATTACTGGGCTTTAAATAAAATCACAGTGAAAAATCAACACCCTCTTCCTCGCATAGATGATTTATTTGATCAATTGAAGAATGTTGTTCATTTCGCTAAGTTGGATTTGTGTAGTGGATATCATCAAATCAGAGTCACAGAACATGATGCATGGAAAACTGCCTTTAAAACCAAACAAGGATTGTTTGAGTGGTTAGTTATGTCGTTTGGGCTTGGTAATGCTCCGGTAACTTTCATGCGTGTGACGAATGATGTACTCGGGCCTTTCCTAGATGATTTTTTGATTGTATATTTAGACGACATTATTGTTTTTAGCAGGACTTGGGATGAGGATGTGAGGCATGTAAAGAAAGTATTGGATACTTTGCAAAGGGAAAAGTTGTATGTAAAATTGTATAAATGTGAATTTGGCAAGATTGCACTTGTGTACGTAGGTCATATTGTAGGAGGAAGACAATTGAAAATTGATCCTTCCAAAATTGATGTAATTGTAAAATGGTCTAAGCCAAAAAGTGTAACCGAAGTTCGAAGCTTCTTAGGTGCAGTCCATTATTGTAAAAGATTCATTCCCAACTTCTTCTTTATAGCATATCCTTTGCATGCCTTAACCAGTGTGAAGAACACTTTTCAGTGGGAAGGAAAGCAACAAAAAGATTTCAACATTTTGAAGGAGAAGATCATTACCACACCAGTATTAGCACAGTTGAATCTTCAATATCCTTTTGAGATCGAGACAGATGTCAGCGGATACACCATGGGTGTAGTATTGATGCAATATCATAAGCCTATATGTTACCACTCTAAAACTTTTAACCAAACTATTGTTAATTATCATACATATGATAAATAGTCGTATGCATTAGTCCAGAGCATAAAGAAATGGAAACACTACTTTTTAGGGAAGGAAACAATCATACATACAGATGGATGGGTTTTCTACAACAATTTCACTTGGTAATTAAGTACAAAAAGGGTACAAGTAACAAGGTAGTTGATATGTTTTCTAGACCTCCTATCGTTGCTTCTATTGTTTTGAAGAATACTTATTTATATCATGATAGCTATGTAGAACACTATGCCATCGATGAAGATTTTAAAGAAGTATATGCGAAGCTAACGCTTGGTGGATAGGTAGAGAACTATTGTCTGCAAGGAAAACTACTCAACCATCTTGGAAAGCTATGTATTCCTACAAGTGAACGATTAATGTAAAATGAGAAGCTCACACTTCTTTTGTGTCTGGGAATTTTGGGGTAGGAAAAACTATGGGTCATTTGCAGAGGTTTTGTTACTGGCCTCAAATGAAAGCAATTGTAACTAAATATGTAAAGGGGTGTGTGATTTGTTCTACTTGTAAGCCCACTAATAGAAAATTGGGGCTATACTCACCACTTCTTGTTCCATCCCATCCATGGGAAAGTGTCTCCATGAATTTTGTAGGGGGTTTACCAATGACCAAAGGGGGTCATGATTATTTGTATGTTGTAGTGGATAGGTTCAGCAAGATGTGTATCTTGATGCCATGTAAAAAGAAGATCATTACTGAGCGAACTATTAATCTCTTATTTCAGCATGTTTGGGTTCACTTTGGGTTACCCATATCCATCGTCTCGAATTGACATACTCGATTCCTTAGGTACTTTTGGACTAGCTTTGAAAATGATGGACACCAAATTGAAGAGGAGCATTGTTTTCCATCCACAGACCGACAGACAGATAGAAGTGGTTAACTGAACAATGTTACTTTTTCTTCGAGGCTACTGCAACAATCATCCCAAGTTATGGGATGAATAGATACCCTATGTACATCATGCATACAACTGAGCTTTACATTCATCCACTTAGAGTTCACCTTTTGAGACATGTTTTGGGTACCTACCAAAGGTTCCTTTGGACTTGATGTACAAGAGAGATGCTGATGTGAATGAAGAATGAATAGAGGAAAGAGCTTGCAAGTTCATCCAGAGGATCTAGCAGATACACTAGGTAGTCCGGGAATAAAAGTCAAGCACAGTATAAATCTTGACATGACAAGCACAAGGTTGATCATAAGTTCTACGCTGGAGACTAGGTATGGCTTCATATCAACAAGGAGAGATTGAAGGGTGAAGGTAAGAAAATCAAGCCCATTCGTTATGGAACATTCACTATCTTGGAGAAAAGTGGTACCAATGGTTTTTGTCTAGATCTTCCACCTTTCATGCAGGTTTAATTAGTTCTGAACATTAAGAACTTGAAATTTTTTGAGCCTCCCATGATCATGGATCAAGATGAAGAAGTTTCAATACCTTCAGTTGATGATTTTTCACCTGAGTACTTGGATGCACTACAGGAATATATCATCCTGGACAGGAGGACAAGGACTTCACGCAGGGATGATATTGATTATCTTCGATTAGGCTTAGAAGGCACTCATCTAAGCAAGGCAAAGTGGATTGAGAAGGACAAAGTGAGGGAAATCTTACCTCACTTACATGTTGATTGATGAAATATTTTGGTGTTCCAAAAGCTCTCATTGGGAAGGCATGATCCAAAAAGGATCCAGAGAAGGCTAAGAACAGCTCAGAACTCACAGAGGCAACTCAGAATGCTAAGAATGGCTCCAACAGACAAAGAAAGGGGAAAAAACCAAAGTTCCCAAAACTCAATAAAAATGGAATGATCGTGAAACAAGTTTCGCAAGCTTTCTAACGACGCAAATGGCTCGTCAAATGGAGTTACATGTTGAAAGATATCCGCGGTCAAAGTTGTGGTCAAACAAGGCAAGTCAACAAGGGCCACATCATCATCCGTACTACTGACATCAACAGCTGACATGGCAGGATGATGTCAGCATGCCATGTGACAGCACCAAAGGATACCACGTGTCACCCGCCAAAAGGATTTTCGAGGCTCTATTTGGACCAGTAGAAAAGTGTCACGTGGCACCCCCAGGTGATGCCACGTAGCACCACCCAAAAGGCACCACCTGTCCTGTACGGAGTTGACATGGTGGTGATATAAGCAGCCAGGTGGGCCAATCCGAGGATTCCACGTGGCCCAATCATAGGGAGCCACGTGGCACCCCCGAAATGCCTAAGGAGAGCCCGTGACCAAAAATTCAAAATATATATATATATATATATATATATAATGGACCCCCACCAAATCCAAGGAGGTTCCGCCATATCTGGCACATCTGCCAAAGTTAGAAGTCGACCATCCAAATGTAGTAGAGGTTATAACCAATGACCCAAAAGGGAGGCTCGTAGGTTTGACCCCAGGACCTGCCCCACATATAATGCCTTCACATTAGCGCTGACAACCAACTCGCCCAACGGTTCTATTGGTAAATCTGTCCGCCCAATTTCTATTTAAGCCAGGTTTTCACCTAGCCGAGGGAGAGGCATGGACCGTACGACTGCGGGCACAATTTTCGAGGAAAGGACTGTCATTATTGCAGGTTGCAGAGGGCACGAAAACTGAGACAGGATTATTCTTAGGCCTAGGAGTGCCAGAGTCGGATCGAGGCGTGGAGAGAGTCATTTTTGGGTAATTTGACACCATGAATTTAGTGGTGTTGTCTGTTTTCTGATCTGAGCATTATTTCTTCAACTTGATTTCAGAATGAGGTATACTTATGTATTTTCTCAAAATCTTTTGCCGAGTTAATGAAAGAGCCTACCCATTTGAGAGCAAGACTCGGAGATGTAGTCCACTAGGTATGAACTCCATTATCAAGTTTTTGTGTTCAAATCTAATGCTTATGTCTCTTCATTTTTTAGTTTTCCCTTCTCTAATGGTGCACTTTAATTTATGCTTATTTAATGCAATTTTTTATAAGTCACGATGAAAAGATCTTGGATCAATGATAGTATTTAGTTACAAGACCTATGAAATTATTGTATACATGACATGTTAGCGTTTAAGAATAGAATGTCAAACACAACGAATAAAATATGAAAATAAATATTCTTATGTATATAAATAAATCAATAAACATGTTAATTACCCTAGCAAACTTCTAAGTCTGGATAATCATGTGTTGTGTAATCACATATGCCATATAATGTAAAACTCCTCTCTGTTGCAATGGGTCTTGATACATCGTATACATGTATCCCTTCCCATAAATCTTTCAATTCATCTATCAATTGTTGTAGGTAGACATCAATATTATTCACCTGTCTTCTACCAGGGACTATAAGAGCCAACATAAGATGGTCATTCTTCACAAAAAACCATGGGGGGATATCATTATTGATCACTACTACAGGTCAAACTGAATTGTTGGTGTTTTGGAGGGAATATGGGTTCATGCCATCCATTGTTGTGTTGAGTCGTAGACTTCGTACTTCATCCTTGAATTTTTTTGGCCATGTATTTTCTATATGCTTCATGGCTACTGAATCTATTGGGATTCACATAACTCTCGACTTGCTTCTGTGTGAGGCATGCCATCCCTGCAACATAGCTAATTATTTGCAACGAAAGAGCCTTTGAATCCTTGGGATTATAGGCATGTGCCTCAATATCTTATGAGGAGGACCATGTGATTTATCATTTTTATTTGATTTACGGTACCTGTCGTGCCCACATTTTAGACATATCTCTTTGTATGCATATTCTTCTCTATATAGAATGCAATCATTCGGACATGCATGATATGTTATATACTCAACACCCAACATTTTCAACAACTACTTTGCCTATTCCCAACTACCAGGAAAAACATTATCACTAGGAAGAACCTTATCTTTGAATATCCTACAGTTAGTGGGCAATAGAATCAATGTACAAGGTCATTTAACGTTTATAAAAGCAACAATTTCCAATGTTGATTGTACTATGACAATATTTCGCAAAATTAATATACGGCACTTCTTGGTCAATTACCTCAATATTGTTGAGAAACATGTGTTTGACATGCCAAACTTTGCTTTCATGTTGTAAAGTAACATTGTTGTCCCAAGTTGGGTAGACTTTTACCGGGCACTAGGTCCAAAGAGAGGGGTGGTGGAAGCATATTTTAGGCTTTCGAAAATGGTATCATCGATATGAGCATCATCCCCTAGCTCATCATTCTAGAATGCATCTAAGAACATTGTCTCCATGGCATTTCTATCCACTAAGTAATCATCCATACCAACCTCTTTTTGATTGTTTCGATTGTCAACTTCTGAAGAACTACTAGTATTGTTGTAATCATTCCTAATTGGTGAATCTGGATGTAGTGGGAATTGAATAGGTGGTTGATTCAACCATTCTTGGTACGCTTCCTCTCTGAGGTGTTCTCTCATTGCAACCTTCTCTCTAGTTGACATTGTTGTGGGGTGCAATGGAAGATGGTAGGTAGGTCGCTCATCATCAAAAGAATCCTAATTTCAAAAATATTGAACATTAGTACATCGATGATATTAGTAAGCACAATGCAATAATTTGTTTGTTCAAATTACATTATACCAAACCATTATTACCATTGTCGACCAAGGATTGTGGCCGGAAGATGGAATGTCACAATTGGCAGGGTAAAGCAAATGTCCATTTTCATCTACCAACTTCTTGCAATATGTTGCTTCTGATAAAACCTTCTGAAGTTTTAGAACTGATATTCGAATATTTTTTGCATATGAACTTGATTCTAAATCAGGATCCTGCAAATTTGGATACATTTTTATTCAGATTGACATGGATAAAAAAAATTCAATGAGATAATCGAAACATAAATAAAATAAGTTAAACTCACTGGAGATGGAAAGGGAGAACTCCCCGATGGAATTTGAACATTATGGAATGGGCTGGAATTTGAAGAATTGGCCATTTGATCATATAATAAAATTTGCTCCCTTCATTTCAACAAAATTAGCAATAAATTTTTTTGTACATATCTAAAATAAATTTCGAGGACCATACCACAATCTGATTTTAAATATAGTTTTGAAACCATTTTTTAAGAATAAGGCAACATAAAACGTAAAATGTATACTGAAGTATTGCAATTCATGTGAATTCCTCATAAAAGATCATTTGAGATGAATATATTATTTTAATGCAAATAAAAGTTCAAATAACTTTAAATGCATACGAGTGCACGTATAAACCACAAACACATTGGTGCGCATATTAACAATAAGCACCGCTGCGTTGAAAAATCAACCACACCATGTTTCTAGATTTTGTTAATAAAAAAAATTTATATTTCTCTGGTGTGTCAAATAATATGGACGCATCGGTGTGTAATGTAATATGGCCACACCGGTGCGTCTTACATAAACGCACCATTGTGCTGAAAAAAGTTTTAAAAAACGCGATTTTTTTAAACAATTAAAAAAAGAGCAGGAATCAAATTTCATAAAGTCATTTAAATACTAAAAAACTATTCACTATTTCATTATTTTGCAAAATTTTGCAGGGGAGAGACTTGCAAGAGAGACATACGGAGGAACACTGTGGAGGAGCAGAACACTTTGGAACCACGGTATTATTCAGAATATGAGAATTTGAAGGGTATGGTGATTCACTCTAAACCATTTTCATAAAATAATAATAATAATAATAAGGTATTCAATATTTTCATTATTTTTCCAAAATTTAGAGGAAACGGATTTGGAAGAGAGACATGTTGGGGAGCACTATGGAGCAGAAGAATACTTTGGAACAACAGAAATATTCAGAAAATCGGGATTTGAAGGGTATGGTGATTCACTCAAAACCCTACATTCAAAAAAAAATCATACTTGCCTTAAACCCTTGTTTTTTTTGCTTACGTGGATGCAAAATTTCACCCTAGGGTTTAACTCTCTCTATCACTTCATAATTAGAGATTTTCATTTTAGGTATTTTAGATCTAATGGATTTGTTTTTCTATATATAATTGTTTGGCATGTGATGCAAAAGGACCACTTATTGCATCAAATCCCAAACTCAGTCGGCCCTCTGCCTTTTTTTTATTATTTTTTTAAACGATTTTCAATTTGAGGTTAAAAAAAAAAAAAC